>JAUNZO010004919.1:0-100321 GCA_031894775.1 Chloris gayana
ACCGAACTGCCTGCCGTTGAGCAATTTTTGCCGCTCATTCGTGGAGCTTGTTTCCAATACTGCTAGCTTTGGAGCTGCTGAGCTCAGAAAGAATTGGATTAAATTAGAAGCAGGCACTCGAAAAAATCCTTTGAATACACTATTTAGTACTAGTATAGTCCAACAAATGAAGGATGGTGTCATCAAATCAGCAATCGAAACCGGTAATAGTGGGATCGAAGATTAAGAGGAACGCAAAGCGCGGCGAGGACGATGCAAGTGAAAGGCAAGGAACAGCCGCAGTGCCGGTCCACGTGGCGACCCACCTGGCTCGCACATGTGCCACGCGGGACCCACCACCTTCCTTCCTGGCTCCTCTTAAATACAGTACGCGCTCCCATCCCCCGCATCCCACGCCCAACTCCAACCAAACTCGAATTCCAAATTCCAGCTGTCTCGCTCCGTTCGAACAAAGCGAGCAGAGCCAACAAGGAAAGGGGGAAGAAGCCACCAAACCTTGGCGATTCCGCCGAAGCGCCCCGCGCCTCCGTCGCGTCGCCGTCCTCCTCGTTCCCTTCGTCGCCCCGCTGCTTATATACGGCTCCGCGCGGCCTGCGCTGTTCCGTGCGCGGTGGCGGAGCGCACGACCTCTTCTTCCTTGCAAGGAGCGCCTTTTAGGATTCGAGGCAGGCTGCCGGCGGCGGCGATGGAGTGGCTTGACGAGTACGAGAAGCTGGTGATCCGGATGAGCACGCCGCGCGTGGTGATCGACAATGGCGTCTGCCCCACCGCGACGCTGGTCCAGGTGAGATTGCGCAGCGAGGCGCCTCTTTTGTTTGGGCTTCTCGTTCCGTGCCGGCGTTAATGGCTGATTCGATTTGGGGGATTGGTCGCAGGTGGACAGCGGGCGGAAGAGGGGCGTGCTGCTGGAGGCCGTGCAGGTGCTCGCGGACCTCGACTTGTCCATCAAGAAGGCGTACATCTCCTCCGACGGGCGGTGGTTCATGGACGTGTTCCACGTCACGGACCGGCTGGGCCGCAAGCTCGCCGACGCCAGCGTCATCTCGTACATCGAGCAGTCGCTGGGCACGTGGACCGCGCCGCCCGCGCTCCCGGCCGCCGTCGAGGGCCTCACGGCGCTGGAGCTCACCGGCGCCGACCGCACGGGCCTGCTCTCCGAGGTGTTCGCCGTGCTCGCCGACCTGGGCTGCGGCGTGGTGGACGCGCGCGCCTGGACCCACCGCGGCCGCCTCGGCTGCGTCGCGTTCCTCCGCGACGCCGACGACCGCATCCTCGCGCGCCTCGGCCACCTCCTCCGCGGCGACGCCGGCAAGGTGGCCGCCGTGCCCGCCGACGCCGTCGCGCACGCCGACCGCCGCCTGCACCAGCTCATGGCCGCCGACCTGGAGGACCAGCCTGCGGCGGCGTTCCCCACGCCGGCGGTGTCCGTGGAGAGCTGGGCGGAGCGCGGGTACTCGGTGGTCACCGTGCGGTGCCGGGACCGGCCCAAGCTGCTCTTCGACGTCGTGTGCACGCTCCACGACATGGACTACGTCGTCTTCCACGGCACCGTCGACACCACCGGCGACAACCTCGCGCGCCAGGAGTTCTTCATCCGGCACGCCGACGGGAGCCCCATCCGGACCGAGGCCGAGAGCCAGAGAGTCAGCCAGTGCATCCAAGCCGCCATAGAACGCAGGTCGCTAGAGGTAAAAATCCCTTTCCAATTCTTCTTTTTCCCCAAGAATAGATGGTTTATTCCCCCTGTATTCATTCAGTGACGAGGATTCTAATGCGTTCGATTTCTGTATCTTCAGGGCGTGAGACTGGAGCTGTGCACGCCGGACCGGCCCGGGCTGCTGTCCGAGGTCACGAGAACCTTCCGTGAGAACGGGCTGCTCGTAGCGCAGGCGGAGGTCTCCACGAAGGGTGACGTGGCGTCCAACGTGTTCTACGTGACGGACGCCGCCGGCAATGCCGTCGAGCAGAGCGCCATTGACGCCGTCAGGGAGAGGGTGGGCACGGACTGCCTCGTTGCCAAGGAGGAGCCGCAGCCGCAGCTGGTCGAGAAGCCCAACCCGGGCGACCGCGACGGCGTCGGCGGCATGGGGCTGGTTTACCTGGGCAATCTGGTCAAGAGGAACCTCTACAACCTCGGCCTCATCAAATCCTGCTCGTAAAAGGCAGAGTGGTGGCCAGATATCCAAGATGAAATTCAGTTGGATGAGCTGTGGCAATCTACAAGGAAACGCAAGATCCCTTTGTTTTGTGTCTTCTCCAGCAACCAGCAGTGCCATTGCTGTCCATAGCAGATCCCAGAGAAGGACAAGGAGAAGCTGCAAAGGGAAGCTCTCAACTGGCCTGAAAGCTCCGGCATGTCCCATTCAGATCAGATCCAGCAGCAAAGCGAAGATCCGAGGAGGAAGCAAAGGGGCAGGAGGATAAATCCTAGCAGTAGAAAGTGTAGCTGTGTACATATTGTAGGCAGGATTTGTTGCTGTTAGTAGTACTAGAGTGTAGTGAATGCATTCATTGTGTCTTTAGCACGGTAGAGGACGAGATTTGTTGTTGTTAACCTTGTGATTCTGTACTGCCTCTGGCTTCTCTGGCAAGTCAACAAAATTCTTTGTGTTCGTTACTATTGGTAGCAGTATCTTCTTTCCGTCTGCCTTCTGAAAGTGTGATCGCCCTAACCTAGTAAGTACTCAGCCCAAACATGGCTCATCTTGCTTTTCCATTTCCGATCTCGAATTGGTGCTTTTGATTAGGTGTGACTTGCAAGCAAAACAAGATGCTTGGGTTGGGCCCCGGGAGAGTAATTGGCAATCACAGCAAGAGCCGGCGAGAGGATGTTCCTCTGTCTTTTCCTGTTGTGGAATGTCTGAGGCTGTAATGCAAGTCATTCGGAACAATAAAGTCCTGCTTTGCTACTTATGGTATCCGGGTTAGTCACCATTCATGCAGGGGAAAAAATCTCTCTAAAGTTGATAAAAGGATTAATTGCATTGAGACCGCTGGTGCAGGTGGCAAATGTTGCTATTACTGTAGTACTTTGAAATGGAGAAATTTACCAGGGCAGGGTAGGCACATTCTCTGAAGATCCTTCGGTCCGTAAAAACAAAAGGAAGAAACATTCTGTTCCAAGCAACATTTCTTGCATTTCTAGAGTAGTACAGTAGTATTCCTACTCGCTTGCCTTGAAACTTTCTTCTGAAGAGCATGCGCAACTGAACTGAACACGGCTGGTGTTTAGCTGTCGTATCAGTCTGTCAAATGACAAGTATCGCATCAAATCACCTCACTTTACTCCGTCTCAAAGCGCTCCTATCTGGAGCTGCGTCGCCAAGATTCCGCCAGTCAAATGCCCCACCCTTGAAAAAGCAAGAACTTGGCCTTTTCCAAAGAGGCCGCCACGGTTCGTGCGATCCGAATAAAGATTGAGCAGCCGGTTTTGTCCGAACCGGCACCAGCAACTGCAACCGAAAAAACAAAGAGCTGGAGTGAGCCGAGATAAGCGAGCTAATGATGTGCTGATGTGCATGTCCTGTCCATTTTGGCATCAATAAAATCCCCTCTCGGCTGAGAGGACTTAAACAAACACCGGTTGATTCCTTGTCAATTTGGACGGGGCTCGGCCGCAACGAAACAAGCATCTGCAGCCAGCACAAGAAGGTCCAGGCCGTCTGCACGGCGCGAACGGCATCTCATTCTCGTCTCCATCGCCCGTCTGGCGATATGATTCGCATCCTTTTCATGCTGGTTGGATCGTTGTACCTTGGCGCGTTCCGTGTGTTGGCATGCGTGTTGACTGCATCGGAAGTCGCCTAGGGGCTGTGTTTGATCCCGTGCCATCCCGCCATGTGCGTCCTCCCTCGGACTGTCCCTCAAACCGACGGCGACGGGGACGTTTGTAGTAAGCGATAAACTGGCGACAGAGGTGGAATGGAAGAAGGTTGTTTGTTGTTGGTCAAAATGTCAAACACGGCCATGTGAACCGTGGGCATCACTTGCGGCCATTTCGTGCATGTTTCGAGGCCAAGGAATTTGAGTAATGACGGGCATCATTATTATTTTCTCGCTTCTAATTTGGACTCACTGGACGAGTCTGAGCTCTGAAACGAGGTGAAATTTGAGCAGATCAAGGCGTTTGCAGGAACAGGGCTCCTGTGCCTTTGGGCGGTTCCGCTGAGGCACCGGTTGATTTGTGTAGCTTGCGGTGACGGGGAAGTGCCGCCGTCGCACCGGCCGGCCGGCGTGTCCCGGCCGTCGCGCACCGTCACTAGTCCGTTCGTACTCAGCAGTGCTGCTGAGCTGGCCACGGAGCCGACGCTGCGGCGTCTGTCGGGTATGTACATCCAACGACGGGCACGTCTGCACATGATTAGCTGTAACTTTGTCGAACGCATGCTAGAGAAGGAGACGGTGAACACTATGGGGCGGTTAAGCATGATTATTGATTAGCATGCTATCAGCTGCAAATGCATTGGTCAAAGCGCTCGCGTCCCCCAACGATCCCGACGCCCCAGCACGGCAGCCGCTGGAACGTGCTTTTTGGGTGTGTTCGTTTCCTAAATTTTAGAACTGTCACATTAAAAGAATCTTACTATTTAGAATTATTAAATAAAGTTTAATTATAAAATAAATTACAGGTCCCTAGACTAATTTACGAGACGAATCTAATGAGATTAATTAAGTGGTGATTAGAAGACAGTTACTGTAGCATAACTTTAATAAAAACATAGATTAATTAAGCTCATTAGATTCATCTCGAAAATTAACACCAATCTGTTAAAGGGTTTTATCATTAAATTGATCAAAATATTCATAAATAGTAAGATTCTCTTGATGTGATAGTCTTAAATTTTAGAGGAGGAAACGAACAGGCCTTTGTTTACGGGATCGAGGGCCCTCCTGGCTCCTGGCAGCTGCAGCTTCGACAGCGTGTGTGTGCATAGAGACGACTACACATCCACCTAGCTACGCGCTACAGTATCCCTTTCGTGTATCGGTAGCTCATGTCAGTGGCGGCATCGAAGAGCGAAGAGGAGAAGCATCGCCCATACCTTCTGATTTGAAAAGAACGAGATTCAGAGGCTCAAGATGGCAGGAGGAGAAAATTTGAAGCGAGAGACATGGCAGGTTATGTGGGACTGAAACATTAGTTTTCTCAGGATAATTTTATCGCTACTGAAGATGGAGCTGAAACTAATCTCTGTGACAAACAAAAGCTTCTGATAGCCTAGCCTGCTCTATCTGTCGTTCAAACCAACCATGGACCGGATCGGTACCAGCCTCCTTCGCAAGTGCTCGAACCGTGATTATTTTTATTAAATCTGTATGAAGCAGGAGCACTGTGCAGTGGCTCAGTCAAGACCTACTCACGTGGCCCGCCGCATGGCGAGCGTGAGCCGGCCGGCGACCGGTCCCTGCGTTGCGTTGCGTCTGTCCGCGCGCGCGCGTGCATGCTTTCCCACGCACGCCCCCGTGTCTCCGGCTCGCTGTCCGCGCCACCTGCCTCGCTTCACGCCTCGCGCGCCTCGAGACCGGGACGCTGCCCTGTCACCAGCCCGGCGGCGGCGGCGCCGCGCCACGGCTCCCTCACCGGTCGATCGACCGACACCCCCTTGTTTAGTGCGCGGCCACGTGATTCGAACCTTGATCAGTGCGGCCTGGGTGATTAATTAAGCCGCGAGCGCCGTGCACTAATCATCGCGGCCGCACACCTGCTTTGCCTGCGAGGCTGCTCGTCCATGACTGCCGGATTATGAGCTCCGTACGACGGCGACACCTTTTTTGCGCCTTTTGACCTGACCGAGACCCTCGAGTGCTCGTGCCAACTCATGCCAAAGTTCTACGTAGTACCTCAGTGTGCCAGCACAAGAATAAGGCTGACCAACTGTAACGCTCTCGCATCACACCATTTGCAGATACTAGTAGGATACAAGCTCCATGTCCTTGTTGAATAGAGTGGTATAACCTTCAGAATAGCACCGTGATCACTCCACGAGCCAAGATGCAGATCGCTCTTTCGTGACAAAAAAGATTCAGATGCTTTGGACAAGACGGAGCAGTGTAATTGGAGAACTTGCAAGCATGTAATAGCTGCAGTGGGTATGAATGAGCGTGCGAAAAAACACCCGGAGAGGTCCATTTCAGTCTCTTGATAAGTTCAATTCAACCCTTCCTACGTATCTGGTCAAAGTTAATGTGAATAAAGCAACACTGACAAGAAACGGAGATCATGATTTGCTTTACTGCATCTTGCCGATGCTAAGCATACAGGATTCTCGAGTGTGCAGAACAACCTTTGATATCCACGATTAACTGATGTGGTACTTCTGATCCTTACTCAACTAGTAGAACATTCAGAAATGTGAGCATAACCAGCAAAACTGAATAGACCAGACCACCAAAGTAGAACATTCAGGCCTAAGAAACCAGAATAAATATATCATGAAGCAAGCTCACAGGAAAGTTGGTCCCCAAGCCCATAACAGAAAACCTGGAGATGTCAAAATATTCTGTAAAACAGTGACAGCTACTAGTTCGAGAATCATATTATCATTCACATTCTATCAACTTTGTGCAAACCAGCAAGCCTCTGTTCCTACCAAAGCATTCCATCAACATAACTTGACTGCACAATAGAGAACAGCTCTCTTGTCCAGTCCATGATCATTTCTCCAGGTCCAGCCCATAATCAAACTGTCCAGCCCAAGAGATGCCGACCTTTTCTCTTTTTTTAGATCCCGACTTTGTATCTCAAGTCAGTACTCTACCCCTGAACCATACTAAAGCCTTTGATACTGCGGTAAAAATAAAGCGCGACACGTGCACAATTCTGTTATTGGGCAAAATTAGAAGAAAAAAAAATATCGATTCTGTAGTAACTTTGTAGGAATACAGTCTGAAGAATCAACAGGCTATAGCAGGTCCATATACGTACAAGGAAATACCCTCAAGCAGATCACGATACGGCTTGAGGGATTATACACTGAACATGAAAACAATGAAACTGAGCAGCACCGTCCAAATTTTATGCCTGACAGAAGAGAAATTGGTAGCATCTCCTGCAAAAAACAAACTATAAAAAAGAATGGTCAACCAGTTCCTCTTCTTTGCCGAACCCCTGCAGCTTGCCGACGAATGTGCGGATTTAAGCTACCGCGGGCATGTCCTTGAGCCAGGCGTCAAGCGGCTTGCCGATGGAGTAGACAATGAACCCGATCTCCCTCAGCTTCTCGGGGTCCACGATGTTGCGGCCGTCGAAGACGAAGGCCGGCTTCTGCATGTTGTCGAAGATCTTCTGGTAGTCCAGGGTCTTGAACTCCTCCCATTCGGTCAGGATGCACAGCCCGTGGGCGCCCTTGGTGGCCTCGTACGCGTCCCAGACGCACCTCACTTGCTTCACAGCCGTGGGGCTCGTGGGCTGCAGGTGCATCGGGTGGTCCCAGTCGAACTTGTTCATAGCCAGGTCCCGCTGGATCTGGTCCTCCGTCACCTGGGGGTCGTAGATGTTGATCTGGGCCTTGTCGCCCAGAAGACCCTTGCAGACGTCGATGGCCGGGGTCTCCCTGGTGTCACCGGTGTCCTTCTTGAAGGCAAAGCCGAGGACAGCGATCTTCTTGCCGGCCACAGTGTTGAACATAGAGGCCACCACGCGGTTGACGAACCGGCTCTTCTGGTAGTCGTTGATCTTGATCACCTGCTTCCAGTAGTTGGCCACCTCGGGCAGGCCGTTGCACTCGCAGATGTACACCAAGTTCAGAATATCCTTCTGGAAGCAGGAGCCACCGAAGCCAACACTGGCGTTCAGGAACTTGGGGCCAATTCTGGTGTCCTTGCCCACGGCATAGGCCACCTCGGACACATTGGCACCAGTGGCCTCGCAGAGGGCGGAGATAGCGTTCACAGAGGAGATCCTCTGTGCCAAGAACGCATTAGCAGCAAGCTTGGACAGCTCAGCAGACCACAGGTTGGTGGTGAGGATCCTGTCCTCGGGAACCCAGTGGGCATACACATTCTTGAGAGCCTGAACGGCCTTCCTGCCCTCAGGGGTCTCCCGGCCACCGATGAGCACTCTGTCAGGCTTGAACAGGTCCTCAATGGCTGTTCCCTCAGCAAGGAACTCCGGGTTGGAGAGGATCTGGTAGTTGATGCCCTTGCTGTTGTGGGTCAAGATCTTCTCAATGGCCTCTGCAGTCTTGACAGGGACAGTGGACTTCTCAACAACAATCTTGTCAGACTTGGAGACATCAGCAATCATGCGAGCAGCGCTCTCCCAGTAGGTGAGGTCAGCAGCCTTTCCTGCGCCAAGACCACGGGTCTTGGTGGGGGTGTTCACCGAAACAAAGATGATGTCAGCCTCGGCGACGTGCTTCTCAACATCGGTGCTGAAGAAGAGGTTCCTGCCCCTGCACTGCTTCACAACATCATCGAGGCCAGGCTCGTAGATCGGGAGCGTGTCGCTGTTCCAGGCCTCAATGCGGGGCTTGGAGATGTCGACAACGACTACCTCAATATCAGGGCACTTGAGGGCAATGACGGCCATTGTCGGGCCACCGACATAGCCAGCACCAATGCAGCAGATCTTCACCATCTTGTCAGCTAGATCTGTAACCTGTGACAGAAAATGGTGTTATGTTGTGCACTAGATTGTGAAATAGATCACGAAAAGCTATTATACAAATCATACATAAAAAATTCAGTTAACAGCAGCAAGCATCATGGTTTTGAGCAAAAACTGTTGTCCAAGTAAACATATTCAGTCTGAAATAGCATAGGCATACAGTCCGTCCAAGTATAATCATTCAACCTGATCTGAAAAATAATAATAAGACTACTACAAATTTGGCAACATCTGCAGGGTCGCACAGGAAAGCTACCTACCGACAGATCAGATTGCATCCAAAGACTAAAGACTAAAGTTCGGAAGTTTTATGGCGTATCCAGCATTCCAGATATCAGTTTTTATTAAGCAGTCACAGCATCTCTGCTGACCAAAATTTAACAGCAACACTCTACTCGACCAAACACAACTGCAATCAGTGCTTCCAAAACGATTTGCTCAGACCAGACAAATCTGGGCAGTAAACACCGAGTACACAACCAAATGACCAGCGATCGCATTCCCATTACGTTTACTCGACCGTTTCCTAAGATCAAACGACTACGGGAACCAGATCCATGACTACGGTTGATCAAAACTGACGAAACTGGCGTGAACACTGAAGCGTAACAGCAAGCAGTCACGTAGATCTCGGGAGCAGAGGACTCAAGGCTCACGTATAACAACTGTTCGCATCAGATCCAATCCATGGATCTCGAAGCGAGCACCCAGATCTGACGACGTGATCTTCCCCCGAGAACCGACTCGAGTGAACAACCGGAACGCCAGCGGAGAGACCGTCTCCTCTGAGAGCTCCGTCCGGCACCCAAGTCGCCAGACGCAGCTGCCCGGCACCCCGTCCCGTCCCCGCCCACGGGCGAAATTTTCTTTCGCCCCTGCGCAGGGATCGACCGCCCATTCGCGCCACATCCAGCCTCAATGTCAACTACTGCGAAAGGAAGGAAGGAAGGAAGGAAGGAAGGAAGGAGGAGTCGGGGATTGGGGAGGAGAGCTCAGCTGTCTCACCTGGAGAGTTTGCTGGAGTTCTGCCCTGCGCGCTTGCTGCCCTGCGCGCTGTGATGCTTCTGCGGTTCTGCCTGCCTGGGGATCGGAGTTTGCGACTCCGTGGCGGCACGGTACATATAGGAGGAAAAGGAAGCGGGCCTGCCTAAACGGTTGGCCCATCTACCCGTATACTATACGTCTAAACGGACACGTGTACGGCATCCGCTGCTCTCCCCAATAGCTCTCAACCCTCCAAACCACGATGCTGCTCGCCAATAAACAGTGAGCGAATACGTATGACATGTGATCGGAGAAAAGCTCCTTCACCATTACATCGAGCTTCCCACCACACTTGAGATCATCCCATCGTTCCGGTTAAATCCGTCTTAATATAAAGTTTTACTCCTCCATTTTTTATTTGTTGACATTAGAGTAGCTAAGTTAGTGTAAATTTGCACTAAATTGATTGTTCTAACGTCAAGATAAAGAAAATAGAAGAGTATTGAATAATTTTCAAGAGTATTATATCATATAAAGATACTTAAGTTAATGAGGTGAAACATATTTTATCATCAACGCAAAGTTTTAATATCACAGTTGTATAGGCTAATACGCAATGACATATGTGAATGTAAGAATCAATTATTTTTGGTGAAGATTTTATCCAAATTTCGTAGTCTAGGTAATCCTACACATCAGATTCATCTCTCTGAAACTCAAACTTTTCATTCATTATAACTCATTTGATAAGTTTAGAACCTCATGAAACTTGCATTAAGACAAGCCTGAAGATTGATAGCTTGACCAAAAAAAATGCTGGCCAAAAACTCTGATGATCCTCCTAGTAGGAGCATAAGCGTGGTGTGCGCCACAGTGGCTACCGGCCTAAATCATCAAGTTGCACTTACCTCAAATGCTACTGCACAAGCATGCCAACCAAGCAACACAATCAATCTTGACAAATTTGGGTTTAAAATCAACATCAGATTTGTCAGTGCAAAGTGGAATCAATTTTCGTTTAAAATCAATTTTGGAAGCTATTTTTGATGTGTTGTTGTGGATTTATGATCAGATTTGCATGTTTTTTCTCCTTTTTGGTGGCACATATTTGTTAAGTTTACATTAAAAGCCGTTGAAGGTATACCTCGAGTCCATGAAATTGGACATACAAGTATGTGAAGGAACATGACTTGAAAAGTACTTCCATTTTCTATTGGAAAAAGTCTATTTTACTCCTTCGAACAATCCACTATGTCCAAATTACACCCTAAACAAAATCTGGGCTCACTTTACTCCCTCAAATAATTTAAGTTGGCTCAATTTACTCCCTTATGCAATTTCTCTTTTTTGTTTCTCTTTGTACGATTTGAATTTGAAGCTCAAATTTTGCATGATGATAGATAGTACTATTTTCTATATAAAAGAAAATATTTTATATTTTTCCTTAAATATGTTGCATACAATTCTAAAACTATATAATTAAGATGATATTTGATGCTATTAAACTATAAAAACTACGTTTAAAATATATATTATACTCTTTTTTTAACATAAGGTTCAATGAAAACTATAGTTGTGCGAAATTTGAGCACTAAACTCAATTCGTACAAAGAGAAACAAAAAAGAGAAATTGCATAAGGGAGTAAATTGAGTCAACTTAAATTGTTTGAGGGAGTAAAGTGAGCCAAGATTTTGTTCGGGGTGAAATTTAGACATAGTGGATTGTTCGGGAGAGTAAAATAGACTTTTCCTTTTCTAATTGATGTCGTTTTTTTTCATTTAGTTTGATAATGGTCAAACGCTACACAAGAAAACAATAAGGACATCAATTTTAGAATAGAGTAATAACTTCCATAGTTATCTACAGCAGCGAACCAAATAATTGAGTTATGAACCATATATTAAGAGGCAGGTTGAGGCCTAAGAAAGGGCATCCATGCTGGACTAATCGAATGAAGTTCGGTGAAAATCCTCTTAAAAGCACACTGAAAAGTTTTCAAAAAATTCTGAAACTTGGTAGACATGTATATGATGCGGTAGAAAACTTGGTAGCCTTTTAAATGATGTTGAAGTTGGACTTGAAAACCTTTAGGTATGTGTTTTAGTTGGTTTTCACGATTATACTGAATATTTTTCCCAGATGCAGAAATGCAGAATGCGCAGGAAGATGGTTGAAACTGATGCTTCTCCCGACACCATGCACCATTGAAGAAAAATTGTGTTTTGTTTGCTGATTAAGAAACAGAGGGCTGGACCTCGACCTCGTACGGGTCAACTCAACTGGTGAGAGAGAAGAAATTCTGGAGAGGCTTTGTGTATGCCAGATGGAGTGTAAGCAGGAAAGAGGAAGAGCTTTCTTAGTATGTACTCTAGTCACTGTCGTTTCATTGCTGATAGTACGCGTCGACTAACAAAGATTCCTGATTTCTTCCTTAAGCCATCGGTTTTATGAAAAGCTGTTATTGAGTAATTTCCACAGCTCTGACTTCCACATGCTCAAGCTGGCAAGTCAACAAAGATTCATTTTTCTTCTTTCTCGGTTACTAGTACTGACACGAAGTTCATGCATAGGTCTCCCAATGCACATCATCTACGCAGCGACCAAATAGCTGAAACCAACTAAAGTCTTAAACCTACTTTCATATGAAAAACCATAAAAATCAATCTCCCAAACGATATCGTCATCAGATCAGAAATAAATAAGGACACGAGAACACATCACAGAAATGAAACACAACACAGCCACCACCGACATCACCGACTATCATCACGAGACAGCAGACGAGCGCTCGAAGAAACGAGCCTCCCAAAGAGACATTTCAACGCCCTCACAAATAACAAATTAAAAATGAAGAGGCATATCAACGAACATCAGATCTGCATCTCAAGTCCTCCACTCCCAAGGGCTCCCTGATCCTCCTCGTTAACCATAATTAATTCAATTTGCGCGGAAACTCAACCCGTCGACGCTGGAGTGAAGCAAAGGAAAAGGGGCAACCACCGAAACCATGGAGCTCCCACTCGCTCGATTCGGTTGCAACCGCTCCCTCGCCAGAGATGCATTATTAGCCTTTGAGTACCTCGCAAGCGACCAAGTAAACGCAAGCAACATGGTCTCGCTTTCACCTCCTCTCCTCTCCCACATGGCGTGGCATGTCCGCGCGCGACACGGAGACTCGGGACGCCGTCCTGTCCAACAGCCTTGTTTAGCGCGTCGTCGTCGTCTCCGCGACACGGCTCGATCCCGCCTTGTTTAGTGCGTGACCACGTGCTCCGCCTTGATCAGCAGGGGCTGGTGGATTAATTAAGCCGCGAGCGCCGTGCCCTAATCATCACGGCCGCGATCACCTACTTTGCCTGTCTACCTGTAACCAGTCCATGCATTGGCCGCCGGATGATGAGGTCCGTACGACGGCGAGAGATCGCTTTCCGCCTTTTGACCTGACCGGCCCTGGAGCGGAGTTCGCGTGCTCATGCATGCCAACGTGGTTTCTCACTACTTTCTCACAGGATCATATCATCACTTCATCAGAGAGACATACGAATCAGACGTGTAGTGCTAGCTCAGATTTCTAGTTGTTTCTGGATTTGGTTTTTGGATATTGCTCTGGGAGTGTTTTTAGTACAAGCTAGTGGGGTTCAGGCTTCTTAAGACAATCTCTATCTACCTAATACTAACATCATAAATTGCTGTAGTTGTTCTACTTTTTGGCCAGCTTTAATCTGGTAATAATTCTTCTTTGCAGTGAACTGTGTCATGAGGATCCAACTGACAAGAAACACTCTGCATTCTCCTGTAATGCACTGATAAAGTGTACACGGCTCCAATGTCAGCCGGTAAGAATGAACACGTTTTGTCATTCAAGCTCGGATGGGGTAAGTTAAGGTACAACAGCAGATGCTACAAACATCTGTGGGATCAGAGTTTGCCATGCACAGCACTGCCACAACGAACATCTGTGGATCAGAGTGTACATACAGTGAACAGTTTGCAATGGCCAGCAGTAATAAGACAGAAATTTCTAAGTGATGCTAATTTATGGGATTCAGTAGCGATACACAGTGCAAACAAATCCATGTAATCCAACATAAGATGGAAGCCTAAGACACACTAGCACACAAATTGTAACTACTACTCACTCTCACGAGATGTTACAAAACCGTAGGTAGGGTAGTACAAGTGTAACTAACGTCGCAAAGCTACAGCAAATGCAGTTAGAACTCTCCTGCCTGAAATAGAATTAAACCTAAGAGCAGTTGCATTGCAGACGCATCTTTTACAAGTCAGGAAGAAATGAACCATCCATCGAATGATCCTCCACCGCAGGAACGGCAGATAGATGACTCCACCCAGTCAGTGCACTCAGGTTGGGTTCCAGGTTCATGATCCAGAGGCAGTGACCTTCAGATCACCTGAAGGCGTCCTAGATGCCTCGGGCATCGGTTGAGCAGGGGATGCCCAGCTCTGTTCTGCGCTGTATGACGAGGTCACAATGTTCGTCGGGGCTCCAGAGCTGTGCTGCCCTTGCTCGCTGCTGTGGGTCTCCGTACTAGAGATTGGAACAGCAGGAGGTGTCTGAGGAAGGCTAGGTGCTGCTTCTACTCTTGGCTTCTTGTTCTTCTGTTCCAGCTGATAGCTGGGCAGGAAGCTTCCAACAACAATCTGCATACAGAATCAACTGTCAATTACATTTTCTTTTCACAGCAGGTAAAGGCAAATGCTACTCTAAACTATACAGTTATAAGGTTAAGGAAAATGCAATGATACATTTGACTGATAGATCAAGTATGGCATACAGGTCAGGGGTAAAACGCAGCAGGCATCAAAATCTCTATGTTTAGGTAAGCAAACGCACCTGAACAGGACTAGCTGCTACCAGAAGTCCTGCAACTCCACCACCTACAACACGGCCATCCGGGCTGGCAAGAGAGACACTCATACCACCTGATCGACTTCGCGTTCCGCTATTTTCGGTTGGCATGAAGGATCCAGATAAAGAAAGTAACTCAAAGCGTCCCTGCAACAGAAATATGATTATTAATTGGGGAACCGTGTGATTGATCAGAATTAAAGCTTACATGACAATGAGAAATCTTGTAGGTGTTAGCTACTTATTTCGAAGGAAGGGATAAGAATCCTATGTGGCTAACCTCATAAGTCAACGTGCCACCAGAGGAATCAGGCTGACGAAGTGTAACATTTGATATCACCCCATTTGCAGAGAGAATACAAATAGCTCGGGGTCCTTGTTGAGAAAATGATATAACCTTCATAGTCACATCCTGATCAATCCAGAAGCCAAAACACAGGTCATTCTTTCAGGAAAAAGATTCAAAATGCTTGAGAAAAAGGACTAGTACAATTGTAGCAACAAGAATCTAAAATAGTTGCACTGAGTAAACATGCAAAAGTAAGAACTGGAAGATCCATTTCAGTTTTAAATCAAATCCAATTCTAATGCTAACTATTTTTTTCTCAGTTCTTCCTATATATACTGGGATTGATGCAAAGCAGCAGTGACAAGAGATGGAGAACAAAAACAGATGCATCTTGTCAAAGCAAAGCATACAATTTTTTTTCAATGTGCAACATAACCTTTTCAAGTGACAAGATAGATAAAATGCTTTTACATACATAAAGTAAACGGACACAATCAATACTAGAATTTCGAACTTGATCTGTTAAACTGATGATCCATAAAAAAACGAGTTATAGGAAGGAAAATCTGACAAGTTATATCCTACTATCTGATCAGACTGAGAAATACCCTTTAGCAAAATAATAGAACAAGATCAAGATTAAACAGCCATCAGTAGACATCAAACAGAACATTCAGATCCATACCTCACCAGGAGCGACAGTTATTATATGTGGAGTGAAGTTTGCACCAGCAGAGCATGCCACCATGCCACCTGCCAATGAAGTGTCCAGTTAACAAAATGGCAACAAATTTACAACAAACTGAAGAGAAAACCATGCAACATATAATAACTAAACAAAGATAGTTGCTAGAAACTAGGAACACACTACTACGATGTACATTCCCCTCCAGAATCATATTTACGCATCACCAAGCAAGGCTCGAGATACACCATTGCATTATCAAAGGAAACTTACAGAAAATGGATACTCATTCATGCAACTACATATATGGTCCTTTACCACCAGATTCTATTACTGCATATATTCATTCACTGGTGCTTCTCCACAGTCCAACCAATGTTCAGCTCACTTCCAAAGCAGAGTCTGAACTCTCTGAACTTCTCCAGTCCAAACAATGTTCAGCTCACTTCCAAAACAGATAGTCTGGACTCTCTGAACAATATCAATTTTTCGCCGTGGAGATAACAGGGAGAGCACCATTGAAACTCTGCAGCAACAGAGATGAAAGGGAGGCGCGACAATGTAAACCTAACCGGGAGGATCTTCGCATGATTTACCTCCTATTTGATTCCAGAATTAGTAACCAGCAGCATCAGCATCACGATGTCACCCCCACAATGGCTGAACCCCACCACAGAAGAGCAAGAAACCTTGAGGACAACCAACAAAATTGGGGGAGGATTCAGGATATGCCTCCATCTGGCCCCCACTTTGCTCCCCCAACCACGAATCTTGGGAACACCACCAACCAGCCTGAGGCTGAGGTCCCTGACCCTCCACCTGATCATGCAACACGAGCTGCGTAGAGCGGAGGAGACAAGAAATATTCGGATAAGAGAGGGACAGACACAACACAGACAGTGTCATGACAAGGAGTGAGTGACGCAGCAAGCCAATAACTAGTCCCGCCATTGCCCCCTCCCCAGCCGCCTATCCATACATTCTCAAATCTCACGCAAGTAATTTCTTAGGTGAACTACAAGAGAAAAGCGAGAGAAACATGGAGCCCCCTTTTTCTGGAGCAGTTCGCGGATTAGCGAAGCAAAAAAAATCATCCAATTTGATGGTTCATAAATTAATCAAGAAAAAAATTGGGGGCAAACGATGCGAGCTTGCGTGAGCAAGAGATGGAGTACCGAGCGTGTCGAAGTGGAAGCCGAACTGCTGCTGCTGCTGATGGTGGTGGTGGTGGTGGTATGGCTTGCCCACCGCGACGCCGGCGGCGAAATCGATTGGCCGGCCCCTCCCGCGCTTCATGGCGGCGCCCACCGCCGATGCAGGCGTGTACTGCCCCACCGCCATGGCTGACTGCATCGGCGCCGACGCCGAGATCGGCGTCGCGTTCAGCGGCCGGATCAGGCTCCCGTCCGCCGCGTATTTCCGCGGCCTCCCCCGCTTCTTCGCCACCTTCATCACCGGCCCGAGCGCCATCGCGCCCCCTCCTCCCGCCGCCGCGAACGGTGCCGTCCCCGTAGGCGGAGACACCAATACACCGCTCGAGCTACCTTTGTCCGCCGTTGCCGGCGTCGCCGCAGAGGGCGCCGGCGACTGGAAGCTCAAGGTCACCTCCGGCGGCGCCATAGTTGCTGGCGCCGCCGCTGCCGCTGATGCTGCGTCCATAGGCGCAGGAGCAGCACTCGCTTCCCCCGACTTGTCCTCCATGCCCGCAGCCGCCCACACGCGTACGCTTGCTCTGAGTCCTAGGGTTCCCGCCACGAGCTCTAGCCATTGGATCGCACACACACTGCCCCCATCTCCTCCACCACCACCTTAAACCCCCTCTCAAAAAACAAAAAAATTACACCCAAAATCCCCCGAAAAATAAAGCCAAAAACACTCAAAAATCCACAAATATTCCCCCGAAAATTCCCCAACCAAAAAAAAAATATCCAAACTCTCAGCACGGCGACGCGAGGAAGGCGAAGCAGCGGGGGCGAGGCGAAGGGAGCGGCGAAAGGGGAGGACAGAAATGGGGGCGAAATAAAAAGCCAAAACTAAAAGCAAAAAAGGAGGGGGCGATGCAAATTACCCAATTAAAAAACGAAATAAATTAGGTTATCGGGGATATTAAATTAATGCCCGCGCGGGGCGTAAAGAAATCGGGGGCGAAATTGTCGCGGTTTAAGCGGGCGCGGGGGCCACGCGTTTTTAATGCGGAAATCGAAAAATGCCCGTTGCTTGGCGCCGTGGAGGAGGGGCAAAACCGGGACAACGATTACGCCTTTGGCGCTTAATTAAGTGCCGTTTTAAGAGGGATGGGGACGGGTATTTGGGCGCGGCTGTTAAGCTGATTTACCGGTCTGCCACTGGAGTGTCGTCGTCTTGCTTGTCGCATACGTGAGCTACTGTGCCTTGGAGTCAAACATGTCAAAGCGAACAGTGACACACACAGGGCGTAGTGGGGATGGTCCGTGTGGAAACAACTAGGAAAATACATTTATTTTTCAACGGGTAGTCTGCGTGTGAAATGAATTCAGACACATTTACGTCGTCGGCAAAGCAAAGACGATTTGGCCAACCAGGTTCTATTTTTCTTCCATAAATATTTTTTTTGCCATATAAAAATAAATATATCTATAGTACTATTACTCACAACAAGAGTGTGTGTGAGGTTTTGGTGGCACCATATGAACCTGCTTTTAGCTACACACAGCATATTTTGCTTTTAGTTAATCATCACATCACAAAATCATTTTATCTGAAAACCACAACTTTTCAAACAAAAAATAATAATAATAAAATTATGACAACTTGGCGTATTAGCTAGGAAGAGATTCAATATGAACGGAATATCTATGGTAGCTGGAACCATCCCGCTGGCACCTTTTATTAATTCTTTCTTCCGAATTAGAAACCAAAGCATATCCCCCCACTTTGGTCCAAGCTAGAAACATGTACAAGACAAAACCTTTGAAAAATAAAATGCCATGCTCCTGCTGCCAAACTCTCCACTTATAAAAAGAAGTAAAGTTGCCGAGAGCTCTCAAACAAAGCTATTGCAAAGGGTAGCTGCGTATTCAATTGCAAGCCGTCCTTATCTCGATCATCACCGCAAATGGGCACGCATAATAATATTCAAATAATTTATGCAATTGTCTTTCGGGAAATAAATTTATATAAAACAGTCTCCCCAAAACAGTGCACAGAACCTGGCTTCCTGCCTTGGATAGGAGCAAGCTAGTATAGGCTTACAGCAACAAGAAATGGCTTTCTCTTCCCTGTGCCTTTTTAATTTTTTCCCCCTTTTTTTCTGCACTGAATATTAGCTGGAGGTTTGGGTACCTTTTTCTTTTGTTGTGCGTTGGAACGTGTCGAAGTAAAGCGGGGCACATGCAGGAGCCCCGTTTGTGCATGCATTGCATGGATTGGGTTAACAAGATGAGAGAGGTACGGCGCCAGCTACAGTAGCGGTATGCATGTGTACGGAGGCCAGTAGCTTTTACGTAGCACGCTCCCTCTGCAAACTCGAGTGGGTGTGTTCGTTTTTTTTCCGTCTAAACTTTAGAGTTGTTATATCGAAAAAGAATCTTACTATTTAGGAGTATTAAATAAAATTTAATTATAAAATAAATTACATGCCCTTAGAGCAATTCACGAGACGAATCTAATGAGATTAATTAAGTCATGATTAGGACGGTTACTTGTAGTATCACTTAAGCAAAACATAGATTAATTAAGCTCATTAGATTTATCTCGAAAATTAGAACCAATCTGTCAAGAGGGTTTTATCATTTAATTGATCAAAATATTCATAAATAGTAAGATTTCTTTGATGTGACGACGTTAAATTTTAGAGGACGAGAAACGAACAGGACTGAGTCGGTGGTCAAAAGAATCGGACGGCTCATGCAGCTCCCATGATTGATCAAACACCACCATGTGTGAGAGATGGTCAACTGAGGCGTGTTAGGTTAGGTGGCCTTGTTTCCAACGGAACCATGTTAGGCAGTCAGCAACTAATCTTTGTCCTCGCGCTGCTGCTGCTGACCCTCTCAAGGACCAGATGATGATCGGCGCAGCCATGCATACATCCAAGGAGGATTCAGCCTCAATTCATGTAAGGCATGTGGGCCCACCGTGTCAGAGACACATCACGCATTATGCTAGGCAGGACTTTCCCCAGATGACGGCTGGGCCCTCGCGAAAAAGGCCACCTGGTCTGTAGTCGCGCGATCTATACTGTACACGTAGTGGTACTTGTTCCTCCTGCTGCCGGGTCTAACGGTCTGACATGATGACGTGGCACGCACCTGTCTTTCGTTTCGCGTTCGACAACAACGGACTTACGGTACGGGTTTTTCTCTTGCAATCGTACGTACGGAGATATCTTCACACTCCCTCGTGTCGCAGTGGAAAATAAGACAGCTGAAGACATCACCTAGAACTCAACCGCAATTCACATATGAGACGCCCTATAATTTGTTTTGCTGACCTGCTGCCCGTCGAGTAGTTGGTGGGAAGAGAGTGTGGTTATCCGAAACGAAAATATAGTCCAGAAAAAGGGCGTCTCTGCCTAGATCATGGATGTCTTTTTCTTCTTCATTTTAGGTATTGACACGGGTTAGCAGGCTATAGTTAACAACTATTTTCCGCTCAGCAACAGGCTAACCACAAAAATTGGCGCATTTGGATTCGGTCAGGATGGTTCTAGATTGGGTGTTGAAATTTGAGTGCAAGCCAAGCTCAAGGCCGAAAGTTGGCCAGTTGAGGGGGAAAAAAATAGAAAGAAAAACGATTGAGAATTACTACAAACTACTCACTATGCTTTAGTCTTATAAACTCAAGATAAAAAAGGCACACTAATAATTAATTACACGAACTCACGTATGCGGACATTCAGAAAAGGCCGGCGGCGGACAACTCATCACAATCTCCACAAAATTATCAATATATAGTACTCTCTAGAATTTGCTCATGATAATCTATGGAGCCTTTCATTTTCTTCAGCGACAAGCATGCAAAAGATATGAATTCACAAAACCTAAAAAAACCAAAAAGATTTCGTGTGCTGGATTAGGATGGAAGGATTTAAAATGAATGATGGCACGAAAGAAAAAGAGAGAGTAATGGTGGTAATCACGCAACAACACCTATAGAGAGGAGTCAATACCCAACATCCATGAAAGCAGAACAAGGCGCAGAATAATCGGATTAGTTGATTACGACACCCGGCTTGATGGCAAGCTTAATTAGCTTTACTCCAACTAAGCCCTTCTCTAGCTAATCTCCATCTACCACCTATCTAACTATCTCAATTTCATTAATATAGTAAGTAAATGGCAGTGATGGGAGAGGGGATCATGGGCACTCCACCACCTGTGTCGTTGTGGGAGGACAAGCAAGCAACCAAAAAGCGAGGGGTGTTGTACTTAAAGGATGTGGATGGCCATGCAAGTGGATCTCTTAACCTTAACTTTCCCGGTTAAAAAAATGGTAAGCACCACTTGCAAAGCTTACATACAAACTGTTGTAGGGTTAAGTAGTGCTCCCTAGTAGGAGTAGCTAATAAGTAGAGGGGGTATTATTGTGAAACAAGTGGCAAAAGCACAAAAAGATGGACGGGCAAGTCCATCAGCTGTTTTGTCTCTTTGAGTTTGATGAAGGTGAAGATGTTCAGAGCACTAATAGAATCTCATAATCTGAAGCCTTTATGCTCAACTCACAAAGTATTTGCTTTGGCAGCAGTACATGCGCGTGGTCTTCGCTCACTGTAGCGCACTAGGCAGGCTGAACTGAACTGACCGACGCATCTTTCTTCGCCGCTGCATGCATTTGTTGGGGAAGATTCCCGCAGGCCGCACCTGGAACCGTAGTACCGGCAAGACAGCTAGCTAGGGTTACATTTGCATGTTCCTTTTTTGCAGGATCAGTGGAGTATCACGCACGCACATGCCCATCCGTGATCCATTCAAAGGTTAAAACTGAAATGGATATATGCTCCAGAGATAACAACATATGCAGATTTTTTTTTGCTCTTTCTGAAATCGCAGAGACTAATCGCTGTGAGCCAGCACGCGCGCTGGTTAAGGTAGCAGCGCGCGCACGCTTCCATCCGCACTAGCTTCCACATGTGCGGTGGTCCAGACGAGCTCATTCATAAAGCGATTAGCAGTGCAGATTAAGCACCTAGCCACTAGTAAGCGTGATAATTAAACTCGCCGAAAAGACTATCCGATCCACGGCACGCCGCTCGCTTTCTGCGAGCTAATTATACAATTACTTTGGGCGAGCTCCTCCTGTCCCGCCTCTTATGGGCATATTCCGACCACAACTTTTCGATGGCAAAAATTCCTATCCTGCTGCTTCCATGCCAAGAGGGAAATGTAAGATACGCGAGATTGATTAGTTTCTAGTGGACTGCAAATCGAGTTCCAGCACGCATGCGCTTGTGCAATGCAGCTCTGCTCAAACTATGCGAAGCTGCAGGTGCGCGACACACGTGTCAGCCAAGCTCAATGGCAAGAAGCCAGCGCGTTTCGATCGCTGGAGGCACGAAGCTGGCGATGCGAATGTAATCGCAGAGGTAATCACTTGTGTAACGGGCGCGCGATACAAACAATGTAGTACTAGCCTTGTCCAGAGAATGGCATTGTAACTGGACCGTTTGTTTCCCTCCTTAATATAATGATACGTAACAGAAAAAAATGATCCTGGTTTGTTAAGTCAGTAAAATAAACACTCTGCTCCGTCCAATCAACTTTTCCCCCTAATATTTCAGTAACTGGATGGTTATCTTCTTTGCTGGTTCTGCTTGCAGGAATAACAAGGGTTTATCGTATTGAGAGATGTGTGCATGTGCTGCGGTGCTAAAGCAGATCAAGCTCTTTTCCTCCTCCTTTGCATTGGGCGGCCATCACGGCAGCATTGACCGTAAAAATGTTGTTCAAAGGAGCCCTAGGAAGACGCCACCGTTTCGGCTTTTCTTGTAGGTCGGTATAATTGCAACCATGACGGCTCCCCAGTCTCCACTCCAGGCGCCAAAAGGCAGAGACGATCCTGCAGTTCCTGTTGCTGCTGACTGCAAGTGGAACTCAAGAAGCAGCTGCTGTGCTGCGTAGGCTCGTGCTGGCAGCGGCAGATCGGCCGGGTGTCTGTGGCTAGCAAAAGCGGCAAGTCTCGGCCTTTTTTGGTCGATGGATTGGACAGAGGAAACTGCACCGCAGTGTCATTGGATACCACCTTTTGCAGTAGCCAAAGACAGCAACAATGCGTTGTTGTTGTATGTTAGTACGTGAAGAGAAAAAGTGTCGTTGTCGTTTGTTGATCCCTCTGCTGAGTACAACATTTGGCAGCTTATAGTGTTTGTTTCCTAGAGTCTAAACTTTAGAAATTGTCACATAAAAAGAATCTTACTTATTTAGAATTATTAAATAAAATTTAATTATAAAATAAATTACATACCCCTAGACTAATTTACGAGACGAACCTAATGAGGTTAATTAAGTCATGATTAGAAGACGATTACTGTAGCATCATTTTAGCAAAACATAGATTAATTAAGCTCATTAGATTCATCTCGAAAATTAACATCAATCTATCAAAGGGTTTTGTCATTAAATTGATCGAAATATTCATAAATGATAATATTCTCTTTGATGTGACAGTGTTAAATTTTAGAGGTGAGGAAACGAACAGGGCCATTACTGTCAAAGGAATAGATAACTGTGAGTCAAAGATTCTTCTTGTTTTCCTCTACAGGGAATAAGCATAATTCCCTCGTTCAAAAAGGCTTTATTTTCTTGTGTACTCCATGTGCTCATATGATTAAAAATTACTTTTCAGATTGTCGCAAGAAGAGTTAGCTTCAATGGAGTTGTTTGATTTAATTTCCTTGGGGTTTACATGTGTGCGCACATTTACGTGTCCCTTAAGCGGAAGAAAAGACCAAGAAAGAGGGAGGTGGGAGAGAAAAGATAAAGGAAACGGTAGAAGGAATGAGCTACATTTGTTGTCAGAGGAAGAAATGGGCTACACAGTGGGCCAAACTTTGTTTCGCCATTGGCAGATGTAAATGGGCCTTCTCCTTATACCTCTTTTAGGCCCATGAACTCACAGAGTGACAGCAGTTCCAGATTCTAGAAGGCTCGCGCGGCCCTCTGTTCGCTCTTCACGCATAGCTCGACACGAGCGTAGCACGCGGGGAGGCAGGAGGAGGAAATCGCCGCGTCCGCCGTCCCCAGAGCTCGGAGCGCTACTTCCATTCCCGTTCCGATCCGTCCGAGGTCCGCGCCCGAATCGTCGCGGCGTTTCCAGGTATGCTGTTTTCCCCGGCCGGCCGGCCGACGCGATTCGTCTGCCCTTGATTCTGTTTAGGGCCTTTCCCGATTTCCCCTTTCGGTTACTAAGCTCATGCGGTTTCCAGTTACTCGTGAGTAAACTTTGCTAGCGTTTCGCCGCGATTCCTTTCCCCGCAATTTCTGGACCATTTTGTTTTTTTTTCTGGAAACGGAATTCTGTAAAGAGTTTGTGAGTTCCTGTGGATCGAGGTAGTTCGTCCAGTTATTTGCTAGTTTTCAGATGCTTAGGTGTGTGGTGCTGGTGGTACTGAGAATCAAAGCTCTTGATTCTTAAATGCATGGTGGATTATGTGATTTTTGCCTTACCGTTGTTGGATTGAACGGAGGAACTGTCTGCTGATTTGGCTGATTTAATTGGTGTTGGTGCTACACTTGTGATTAAGGAACCTCTACTCGACGCGTGGTACAATATAAAAGCGGTGAACTGCGTCATTTATGCATGTGTTCAGTTACTCCTGATGTGATGTTGTGGAGAAAATGTAGTGTCTAGTTTCCATATCTGATCATGTAGTTGATTGCTTCATATTATTGTTTAAAGTTGGGAAGCTGAGATAAGTGCATCAGGCCTTCATTTTTGTAATTCTAGTTTTAGCAACTTAGTTGGTTCATGTGGTGGTCTCGTTTTAGTTGATTAACTGTTTATTATGGAATGCAATTAAGGGCAGAACTGTATTAATGCCAATGTGTTTTTTGGCATGTGGTCGTTTACATTGTGTCCGTCTTTTAACCTGGTCAGGATACACAAGATGCAAGGAGGACGAGGTGGGAGGCATGTCCCATTTGGTTTTGGGGATCCTTTTGCTGGTTTTGGGGATCCATTTGCTGGTTTTGGTGGAGTGGGACGTCCTGGGAGCCTTATGTCCAGTTTCTTTGGTGGGGCAAACCCCTTTGATGATCCTTTCTTCACAAACCCTTTTGGTAGCATGATGCAACCTCCCTTGCTCGGACCCAGTATGTTTGGGGCCCAGGGATTGCTCAATGGAGGCATGAGCAATGCAGGCATGTTTGGATCACCTGTGTTTGGACCCCAGACAGATCTGAATCAAGGCATGAGTAACAGTGGTGGTTTCATTCAGCAAGCTCCTGAACCAAGCAGACCTAAAGGGCCTATTATCAAGGAGCTGTCTTCAGACGATGAAGATGATGCAAGTGGTCACAAAGAAGATGACAAGAACGAAGGTAACTGCAGGAAGCATCCAAGGACAAGCAAAGGGCCATATGTGGAGGACCCTGATGATGAAGCTGAAGGTCAGATTACTTTTTTATCCTATTGATGTGTTACTGATCATGCTTTTCTTAAGCAATCATTCTATCTTAAGAAGGCAATTTGGTTGGACCTGTTTACCGGTTCTTATCATTTAGAGTCTGGGACTGAAAATATTGTTAGATATCATTTCATAAATATTTTGTTATTTTCAGATTCAATATGCGAGAACGTTGTCTTAAATTTTTAGTATCTCATCATGATGATGCTTGGAAGCCTAAGCAATTGATATCCACAGAGATTCTTATCCTTTTTTTTTGTTTTGTTGAGAAAAAGTATTTGCTATATGCCACTATGGATCCAAGAATTCGAATGGTGAGTGGAGGATGCTAATATGTAGTTTTTTTTGTCAGCAGATAGTAATAAGAGACCTAGGCATGGGCATACTGGGAGGGGTTTCAACAGAGCCATTACATCACATCCACAGCCTCAGACATTGGAGCGAATAATTGGGATGGATTTCAGGAGAGCCAGTACATCACATGCACAGCCTCAGACATTTACGTTTCAAAGCTCAACCGTTACATATGGTGGTCCAAATGGAGCCTGTTATACATCTTCGACAACTAGGAGGACTCGTGGAGACGGGGTGCGTGCATTTCTGAAATGTTATTTTCCTCTTTGCTGTGGTGTTCATATTTACAGTGGTAATTATTTTGTAATGCGCTAGATTACATTGGAGGAACATCAGGAGGCTGACACTGCTACTGGTAAAGCTACTCATCAGATTTCCCGTGGCATTGGCAATAAGGTACATGGTATTCCTGACACAACTCCTTTCTATCTATTCCAATCACAGTGATGATATGATTGAAGTACTATGTGATTCTATTGCTGCAGGGTCACTCATTAACAAGGAAACTGAATTCTGATGGACATGTTAACTCCCTCCAAACTTTGCACAACTTGAATGAAGGTCGGTATGTTTTTATTGTTGGATCCTTTTTCAGTGAAACTGATTCTGATGCCATGGTTCTTTCCATTAGATGAGCTTGCTGGGTTTGAGGAAACATGGCAAAGAAATACTGGACGGGACATGCCTGGCTGGCATCCTAGAATTAACATGCTTGGTAGCGGTACAGCTCTTCCCCATATCTTTCTCTCACATATGCATGAGCGTGGATATGCATACATGATATGTTATAAACCCAATAATGGTTATGAAATCAAGGTGCTGATCCGAAATGCTTTGAAATCGCGTAGCTGATCCTGGCTCAGATGTCAAATAACAATAGTTATTATTGGCTTCTATAGTGGTACCAAAATTGGACATATTCCTTTGAAAGGGAAATATCTCATTAACAAACATATACATAGAGTTCTCTCTGCCTCAGAATCAGATGAATAGGTTATAGAATTTTAGGGGTTATTTCTTAAAAGTAATAGTCATGACCTTGAAGAATGAAACTGTCAATTGTCTAGTTTTTCCCCACCTAGAGATCCGTAAATCTCAAAATCATCGAGTAGCGTGACAATTCACCAGAAGGATGAATTAAGTTGATGAACAAATGCCCTGCAGGTAGCATGGCACAAAGGCTGAAGAATTAATTGTTTTGCCTTTTCTTGTCAAGTTATTGTCTCGATTGATATTCTATACATGTCGATGCCTTTGATTGTTTTCTGAAGTCATGTTTGATGAATTGAACTTGCTAATCACTTTTTCTTTCTTATATGATTTAAGCTTGATATTTAAAGATTTTCTGACTTTGTGCAAATAACGCAGGGAATGCTCACGGTGATATCAGGGGTCCAAATCAGATATCTGCACTTCCGGCAACTGATCAGTCCCGTGGCTCAACTTCTGCAAGGAACTCATGGAATGGATCTTTCGTGGGTCGTTCCCGCGGCGCATAAGTGTATATATGGCATACAGCTAGACGCAGGATCATGGTCTATTTACGACTTGCACTGTTTGTAGTCAATCCGTTGTTAGCTCCACTTCTTATGTAAGGATCCTTAATCGTGATACATCACCGGAAAAGCCCTTTCTCATTTCAGCACCTTTAGCACAACTTGTAGTCACAAGTTGATAAATCTGGGATCTAACCTGAGGAGATGGAAAATTTGTTGCATTGGTGGCTAATCGTTTTAGTTATTCGGCATTTTTTTTTCTGGAGAGGATAGTTATTTGGATTAGAACTGAACGTGTCCAACCAGGTTTGCGTGGTATGGTGACCATGAGTTGCTGTAAACCCTTCATGAGCTGTGCCAATCTGAACCTGTGGTGCTCTGATCCTATGTTTCTAGCAAATTGCATTCTACTAGCTACCAGGATGCTACACACATAAAAATGAGCAAATTACTTATACCCTCCTGTTTTGAGAACTCATCCTTTATTTGTCCCTGACAAAGCTGACTTCCCTCTCATACCCAGATTTTAACTTTCTATCCCTTATTTTCCCTTTTACAGTTTCTTGCTGTTATCTTTTATCTTTTCCCTTGTAAACAAGAATACCCTTTAGGTCAACATCTCTTATTTGCCTCTAAACAAACAAAAAACAGCACATACACTTTCATTTTTTTATGATTAATCAAGGCTAATCATATTTTTAAAAATGTAATCAATTAATATTTATGACACGTAATATTTTGGTACATAATAAGGTGATTTATCCATAATAGTTGACATGACATATACATGTTTTAGCATCCAAAATATGTTTGAGCAATGCATGGCTTCAAGGCAAGAAATACTCAAAAAAGGCCGACAACTATGATTAGCCTTGATTAATCATAAAAAAATGAAAGTGCATGTGCTGTTTTTCGTTTTCAAAGTTTAGGGGCAAATAAGGGATGTTGACCTAAAGGGTATTATTGTCTACAAGGGAAAAGATAACAACAAGAAACTGTAAAAGAGGAAATAAGGGATAGAAAGTTAAAATCTAGGTATGAGAGGGAAGTCAGCTTTGTCGGGGACAAATATGGGATGAGTTCTCGAGAATAGGGGATATAAGTAATTTGCTCTATAAAAATTGATTACAACTAGACATATAAAGCTGGTAGTTAAAAAAAGTTTGTGTTGCTTCTCAAACATGGGAGATGGATCGTTGCTTCAATCTGTCGACCGACTGATTTCTCATGCGGCCGCCCTCGTCTGCTGCTGCACCACCAGCGTCGATATTCGGCATCCAAAATCCGTGGAAGTCAACAGATCTCCAAGAATTGGTGCTAGGTGCTGCCGTGCTGGCCCGGATCCTTCTTTCTATTGGGCCAGACCATGCGGAAACTGGTAAATTCTTTTCTGACTCGGAGAACGGGCGGTGGCAGCCCAAACGTCCACTTATTCCAGTAGATATTGAAAACAGGCCGCCCGAGTCCGAGTAAGGCCCTGTTTGGGGAGCTTAAGCTTTTCCAAAAGCGCTGCCCCGAAAAGCATCTCTAGCTGGTCCAAAAAGCTGCTTTCCCTAAACAACGCGTGAGCAGAAGCGGTCTTGTTTGGCGTACAGCTTCTGTGGTTGAGGGAAGACGACCACAGCGTTCGTACCGGCAGCTTGTGCGTGCATCATGGAAGGGCGTGTAGCTGCTGAACACCAGCAGCTCCGCCATGTGGCCCCTCACCAGATTGTCGATTCCATTTTATCTCCTGTGCCGAGTGGAATGAGATCAAGGCGTTCTTCTCCATGACCGACAGCCGCATTGAGCTCGAGCTCGCCGTCAATACTCCTCCCATGGTGAGCCTCAGCCAAATTCCTTGCGCATGTAGCTCCCTCGCTATGTTGCTGATCTTTCTCACTTGCTCCCCTCGTGAATCCGCAATGGTGTTGATCTCTGCTGTTGTTTTACTGTTTGACGTTCTCTGCCACCGGCGGACCTCGTCCGTTCTTTTCTACTCTATGCTTTCCGGTTGTCAACAGATTTTATGCGAGTGGGTAAAGCTCTAGTGCGGCGCCAGAAGAAGGAGCTCCAGTTAGCAACAACTACGGTCGTCGCCGTTCTTCCCAAGCTCAGGCGGAGCGAGAAAGAGGCGCGATGGTGGTGCTCCGTTTGGAGGCTGCGCGAGGTGATGAGGGGGCCGCCAAGGGAAGAGCACGGCGGCGGCCGTAGTTCGGGTGGCGGCGTGAGGAGAAGAAAGAGGGCAGAGATTGGTGATGGCCTGATGGGTGAAAACGGGCGAAGAGGAAAAGCTCGAGAAGCGACCCCAACCTCGCTTCTCTGCTTTTAGTGTAAACGACGCTTCTGGAGCTTTTACGGTTTGGAGAAGCTACCCCCGTTTG
Organism: Chloris gayana; assembly: GCA_031894775.1. Classification (NCBI taxonomy): domain Eukaryota; kingdom Viridiplantae; phylum Streptophyta; class Magnoliopsida; order Poales; family Poaceae; genus Chloris; species Chloris gayana. Next base: position 29,252 of record JAUNZO010004919.1, read on the forward strand.
GAGGAGCTTTTCGCTTGTCCAGCTGGCTGGAGAAGCAAAAGCTGGGAAAAGCTCCCCCAAACAGGGGCTAAGAAACAAGCACCACCCGAGTATAATAATAAATAAAGGGATATCGACGGACCACCCCCTGCGCCTCTTTTACTCGAAGGAAATCGCTACTCGCTCTCCATTATCTTGCACCTGCTAGTAAATAGCGCCGCCGCCTCCTCCTCCACCGCCACCTCCAGCAGCTTACCGATGGGAAGCCCTATCGAAGAGAAGATGTGGAAGAACTCTTCGATTGTTTCTGATGCTCCGGTTGATCCCGAGAAAGGCACTGTCGCCTTTAAAGAGGTGGAGAAGGAGGAGGAAGTGGCGATCATCGACCCTCTGAAGGCGAAACTGTTTAGCCCCTTGATGGTAACACTTCTAATCATTCTTTAGAAATCCCTTTTGTTTGCAGTAAGTCTAAACTCTATTATGCGACAGCTAATCTGATCGAACTTGATTAAAAATCACTTAATTATCGTACGTAATGCTCTGATTGTGTATATGGTTAATATGCGCAGGTTAGTGTATTCGTGTGTAATGGAATCCACTCCAAAACAATGAAAACAAGCATACTATGAATCGATCATGATATTTTTTTATCACAAGAACTCATCCTTATTTCAAGGGAAAACACTATCTATCACTAGAATATCCGTATCCTTTATATCCGCTTTGTTGTATTAAACATTATCCAGATAGCTACTTTATCGAACCCTGTGATTGCATAAGTTCATTCCAACGTGTTCACCTTGGTATGTTTAGGTATTAGTTTGTATGGTCTAATAGCACCTTTATTATGCTAAGCATTTTTATCATGCTTAGCATTTTTATTTTATGCTGTTCACACTTGCTGCTATCTGTAACTCTAATCTTCAATATTGTTATTTAATTTAACTTTCACATCTCATTGTGGCTAGTATATTTGTCTGTCTAAACTAAACCTCTATCTTCTTCTCTCTCCTATGCATGATGCTTTGTTCGTGTTTTTTGTGCTGCTTTTCATTGGCATAATGGCGTACACAGCTGATGGGACATGTGTCTGAGTCCACTTCTCCTATTTCTTCTAGCGATGCCGACCTTTTGGGTGATACCCAAGATGAAAAAACTTGTGATCAAGTTTTATGTCACGAAGCGAAAGGGAAGTGGCAATGATCTTAGTACGAAACTACTGCCATCAGAAAACTAAACCAAACTGGCAAGTGAATAAGTGAATACTGGTCGTTCCGGCGGCACATAAATGTATCTATGGCATACAACTAGATGCAGGATCATGGTCCATTAACGACTTGCACTGTTTGTAGTCGAATGTTGTTAGCTCGACTTCTTATGCATGTAAGGGTCCTTAGTCGTGATACATCACCGGAAAGCCCTTCCTCATTTCGGCACCTTTAGCACTGATTGTAGTCACAAGTTGATAAATCTGGAGAAATACTTCAGTGAGTATACGGGCATGTGTTCACTCTGGCTTTTCTCTTAATTGTGATTAAATATAAATATTGAATCTCTGATTATCCTATTAAGAGAAAAGCCAAGATGGGCATATGCCCCTATGCTCACTGAAATATTTCTCCAGATGAGAATGACTTTTGTGGGACCTGAGGAGATGGAAAATCTGTTGCATGGGGTGGAACCCTTAGCAAATTCTGGAGAGGTTAGTTTTTATGTATTCTGTTTGGATTAGAACTGAACGTGTCCAACCAGGTTTACGTGGTATGGTGACCATGAGTTACTGTAAACCCTTCATGAGCTGTGCCAATCTGAACTTAGGGTGCTCTGATCCTATGTTTCTAGCAAATTGCATTCTACTAGCTGCCAGGATGCTACACACATAAATTGATTACAACTAGACATAGAAAGCTGGTAGTAAAAGAAAGTTTGTGTTGCTTCTCAAACATGGGCGACGGATCGTTGCTTCTCGGTCGACCGGCTGGTTTCACCTGCGGCCGCCCTCGTCTGCTGCTGCACCACCAGCGTCGATATCCGGCACCCAAAATCCGTGGAAGTCAAGAGATCTCCGAGCACGCCGAGCTCCAGGTGCTCGCTCCAATCCGATATACCGGCGGTCAACGGCGACTCGCAGCTCTCCGCTCGCCGGCCGACCATGAGCAGGTTGAACTCCGGGCTCGTTTTCCGAATGACAGCCACCATCTCGTCGGAGCCGTTGACCAAGTTCTCGCTGTACATGAGCCGGTGATCGTCCACCCACTTCCTGACAAACTCCTGCACGGCCTCGTCGTCCTCCTCGTCGTCGGCGGCCTTGTTGCCCCGCCACTCCGGCGGCAGCACGAACCTGAAGACGGTGAGCCCGATGGGCGCGTCCTCCGCCATGTGGGCCGCGAGCGCGAGCGCCTCCCTGTCGTCGGGCCCGCCGAGGAAGTACATGGCGACGCGGTGCGTGAAGCCGCCGCCGTCGGCGGCGGCGGCGCCGGAGAGCAGGCTGCCGCGGTCGACGAGGATGGCGACGGAGCACGGCGCGTAGTTGAGGATGTTGGTGTTGGCGGCCTGCACGGCGCCCGCGTGGACCGTGGTGGACTCGACGGAGCCGTCGATGGCGAGGCGCTTGTGGAAGGGCACGACGATGAGCATGGCGCGCTTGTCGAGCGCCACGGCGCACACGTCGTCGTGCATGGTGGCGTACGGCGCGATGCACACGAAGGGCAGGAGCGAGGCGGACCCGGGCTGCGGCCGCTGCTGCACGAAGAACTGGAACGCGTTGACGATGCGCGCCGAGTCGGTCCCGCCGGACGGCACGCAGTTGCGGTCGCCGTGCTTGAAGGGGCGCAGCACGGAGCTGGTGAGGCCCGCCAGCGGGGCCAGGTGGAGCAGGTAGATGGCCATCGGGGAGGTGGCGGACGGGCTGCTCGCGTCCAGGAAGGCCACCATGGGCGACACGTCGGACTGCGAGTGCACGCACGCCAGCATGCGCAGCTCCTCGCCCAGCTTCTTGTGCTCCACCGTGCGCCGCCGGTACGCCACGTACTTCTCCTCCGGGTGGTACAAGGCCTTCACCACGGATGCCGTCGCCGAGCCCAGCACCAGCACGGTGATCATGAACACGGCGTACACCTCGTCGTCCAGCACCTAATAACCCCCGGAGAGAGCACGACGATTAATTAATTAAATTGGATCAATCACTTCAGAGCATCAGAAGATAATAAATAAAGACCTTGGAGTCCATGAACGCGGACGCGAAGACGGACTCGGTGATGCCCTTGAAGTTCATCATGAGGCCGAGCACGACGGCCTCCCGGACGGGCATCCGGCAGTAGAGGCAGGGCAGGATGCAGGCCACGAACTTGGCGAGGACTCCGACGACGAGGAAGACGAGGAGGAGGACGCACGTGGACGCGTCCCTGATCTTGTACACGTCGAGCCGCATCCCGCACTGCGCGAACAGCAGCGGCGTGAGCACGCCGGCGACGAGCCGGTCGAGGCGCTCGGCCATGGTGACCCCGAGCGGGGCCCCGCCGGGGAGCATGAGGCCGAGCATGAAGGGCCCGTAGGTGGCGTGCAGGCCCAGGATCTCGCCCGCCAGGCTGCAGGTGATGGTGATGAGCAGCACGGCGACGAGGCGCGCCTCCGTGAGCAGCGCGCCCTCGGGCACGTCGCGGATCAGGCGCAGGATCGCCGGCCGCGCCGCCAGCGCCATGAACGCGATGAACGCCGCGAAGGAGAGGAACGACGCCACCCCGATCCGCTGCAGCTTCTCCGACGGGCTGGACGCCAGGATGTACGACGTCACGCCGGCGATGCAGAACGTGTTGGCGAAGTCGCCGATGAGCGCCGACGACATGGCCAGCCGCCCGATCTTGGAGGAGAGCAGGTTCAGGTCGTCCAGCGTGCAGCACACCACGATGAACGCCGTCAGCGACCACCACGCGTTCAGGTTCGTCAGCAGCAGCGACCGCGTCCACGACTCCGGGATGCGCGCGCGGAGCACGGCGCCGGCGGCGTACATGGAGATGTGCGGCGCCGCCGTGCCCAGGATCGCGATGGCGATGGCCTTCTTCCCCGACTTGGCGATCATGCCCAGGTCCGTCTTCACGCCGATCACGAAGATCTGGAGCATGAACGCGTACCCGCCCACCGTGTTGATCTGGATCCACCCCTCCGGTGTCGCGAAGAGCTCGCCGACGTGGGGGACCACCTTGCCCATGAACGACGGACCCAGCAGCACGCCCGTCTATATCCATTTATTTATTTATTTACTTACTTACACATATGTTAATTAGCATCCATCCTCCGTTTATCAGTGATCACCGATCCACAATAATACTGCTTACGAGGATCTGGGAGATGACGAGGGGGAAATTGGCGCGGCGGAGCACGGCGTGGATGCCGCGGGAGATCACGAAGACCACGAAGATGTGGTGGAGGAGCACCGGGTAGTAGAACTTGAGGGGGTCGTCGCCGACGAAGATGCCGGACGAGGTGACGCCGGAGGTGGGCTGGAAGCAGAAGAGGCTCTGGTTGACGGTGATCTCGCTGCCCGGCTGCTGCTGGTGCGCGTCGTGCGGGCCCTGCAGCGACATGCCGGCCGCGCGCGGGGAGGAGGGCGGGCAAGAATGGAGGAGAATGGAGGAGGGGTTTCCATGGTTGCTGTGCGATCAGTGCATGCAAGATGCCCTGCACAGCAGGCACTAGCACGGGGCAAGAGACGATGGCTACGCGGGAATCGTGGAGCGCACGGGGCTACTGGATGAGGAAGGCCGACAGCTCGTGGGCCGTTTGGGCCGAGCAACAACGCAGATTGAAATGTGCTCACGGACCAGTAATGGATCCAAGCCGTTCCGCTTCTGATACAGTTTACATTTGATTCCTCAAAATAAATCACCGTGCTCTGCACTGGTAAGTGGTAACTGTTTATCCATATAAAAAAAGTGGTAACTGTTCAGTTCATTGTGCTCTGCAGATTTCACTCACAGGCACCGGTGGTCGGCGGACGCAGTCGGTTGCCTTTTCAAAACGCCACGGAATTCAGTTTCGTCGGTGCCAAGGGTAGGGTCGGCAACTTGGCATGGACCGACCTGTCCTGCGCGACTCGATTTCGAAACCGAAGTGTGTTAATGCTGCAACGGAAGCGCCTCCTCCGCTCTTTCAAATGATCTGGAGCCTGCGTAGAGGGAGGAAATCCATGCTAATCTCCACCTCCCTCCCTGCAATGGACCACCTGAGCCGGTCATCACACCACCAACCAGGCAACCACCAACACGCGCGAAGCATGGATCCCATTCCCATGGCATTCAATTCAACACGGTCATTTCGAATGCAAGTACGGCACGGGACTGATGCGACCAGGACGGACTGTCTCAAGTCTGAACCTTCACTTTGCAAAATCAGAGGTTAATGCCACTGGAAACCGTTCAAAATCAGTTGAACTGTTTTTACTGATAATTTTTGTCGATTTCCCGTAAAATTCAAGCGTTCCAAACAGACTAGTTAAGAGTGCAGTGCATCAGCACGTTGAACATTCACATGAAATAGGAGACATGAGGAACGCAACTAAGCTACTAGTACTGGCCAAGCAGAATTACAATGGCAACCGAGCTCCTGAGGAAGGAGCCGAGACACACAACACACTGGCAGCTAGCTACCAAGCTAGTAGCTGATCAACTAAACTAACAACAACAACATGCACTCTCTAAGTACCCAGGAGCAGGGAGCACCGATCACTCACTGGCTGGTGCCCAGCTGCTGCAGCACTGCCGCCATGGCAGGGCGCTGGCTGGGCGCCTCGCTGGTGCACAGCAGCGCGATGCCCGCGAGCTTGGCAGCCTCGGCCCGCGAGAACCTGCCGCCCAGGCGGGGGTCCACGAGGTCGTCCAGCCTGCCGGACTCCGCGCCGAGGCGGAGGTGGGAGACGGTCCTGCTCCCGGCGAGCACCTGGAACACGACCACGCCGAACGCGTACACGTCGCTCTTGTCCGTGAACCGGCCCGTCGTGGTGTACTCCGGGGCCAGGTACCCCATGGCCGCGCTGTCCTTGAGGGTGGAGAACACCACGTCGTCGGCGAGGAGCTTGTGCAGGCCGGCGCCGGAGAGGTGGGGCACGAACAGGTGGTCGATGAGGACCTTGTCTGCCGAGATGCTCTGGTGGACAATGGGTGGCTGGCTCGGCTTGCTGCTGTGAAGGTAATCAATGCCTGAAAAGTATTACCAGATCATATAAGTACACGCTAAACTGAATTCACAAAGTAATTTATGTACATGTACTCAAGAAAAGAGCACCATCAGCACACCTCTGCTGATATTTCATCAGATAGTGAACTGGAAATGGTGAATTATACCTTTCGCAATGCCTTTGATGATCGAGACCCTCGTGGCCCAATCAAGGACTGTATCGCTGTCCTTGACATCGAGATACCGAGAAAGGCTCCTGTTTTCCATGAATTCATAGACAAGGAAGCACTCTCCTCTTGCCCGGGAGCGGCAGAAGCCCCTCAGGCCTACAAGGTTCTCATGCCGCAGTGATGTAAGCATGCGGAGGCCTTTCAAGAAGTCGGCCTCCTCCGACTTGCAGCTGCTCTTGTTGATGCTCTTGACCGCAACAACCGAACCATCCCGCATGATCCCTTTGTATGTCGCTGCGAAGCTGCTCTTACCAAGTAGATTGACGTCGGAGAAATATTGTGTGGCGCACTCCACCTCTTCAAGGTTGAAACGGACACTTGGGGAACCCTCTGAAGAAAGCCTAGCTCCATGTTGTGACCCTTCAGATGAAGTATCCCAGCCACTAGAATACTCAACATTGATCAGTGAGGACGCACTTTTCTGGTACATTTCCTTTGACTGGTCCAGGCTAAGACGGCCTTCCAAATGCTCAACAGAACTACCAACCTTTTGCTTCTGTCGGCGGTGCCATGAGAACACAGACAAACCACAAGCTGCTGCTCCAGCTACAATGATAATTGTTCCGGCAAGAACAGCACCTGTAGAAAGTGTCGAGGGTTTTGAGCATCGCCCACTCTCACAGTTTCTGTTGGGGTTGGTTGTCTGTGGAATCTGTTGGGGCTTGATAGAGGTTGATTCAGGTTTACTGGGCATTTTGACACCCTCATCGCTGTCATCAGGACAAGCTTTCAGTGAATCAAATTTAGCTCCACAAAGCTCTGAATTATTCTCATACCGAAACCGCTCATGCAATTTTGCCAAACCTACACCATCAGATAACATTTATATTACAAGGTAAGGTAGTTGTGACTTCAATAAATAGTAGTACCAACAGTTAGCATTATTACCAGAGGGAACACTTCCTGAAAGTGTGTTGTTCCTGAGGTCAAGTGCTACAAGCTGAGGAATCTCTGCAAGTTTTGAAGGGATCGACCCAAAGAGGTGATTGGAGCTCAAGTCCAGCCGGGCCAATGCTGGCAAGTCCCCGAGGGATGCCGGTATTGCACCAGTGAGCTGGTTGGACTGAAGAGCAAGAACAGTGAGCTTTGTTAACTGACCCAGCTGTGTCGGAATGCTCCCTGAGAGCTGGTTGTAGCCAAGCTGCAGTACTGCAGAAAGAGCATAACCTTTTTGTGATATCAATCATCAAAGAGATAGTTACTGCTGCAAGAACTTTTGTTGGGTTGATGTAATCAATTATTTGGAAGGCTAGTCTAATCCTGAAGTAGACAGAGAACTAATTGCAGTAATGAGCGGTAGAAGCATCAGGTGAAAAGCAGTAGGAACAGTTAAACCTCACTCCTCAGTGCAGTAATGAAGCAAATCCAACATAGCAGAGTCCCAAGTTCGGGAACTCTTTTTGTTTTTGTGTCAGTGACAGTAAATAACTCACTCATTGTTGGAAAAAGGTGATTAATTCACTCAGTGCGTGAGAGATGAGACGAAACTGCCAAAGGACAGCAACAGGTAAAGATGAAGCATCATTATAGAGCATCCATCAAATTGCCGTACAGTCAAATCCGCAAGCACAAAGGCCAGATTGTACTACTGATAAAATTGTCGTTTCCTTCACGCGCTGTCCATGTCCTGCATTCTAGGCTTGTACAGTAGTAGAATCTAAGCAGGCAATCATCAGCAGTTGGAACAAATGAAGCAGAGTTTTGAAAGAGTAGGAAAGGACACGTCCTATGTGGAAGACAAGACGATGGCGTTTGGGGAACAAACCGAGCTTTCTAGGTGTCAATTTCGATCTCCGAGCCTGCTAGTGCTAAGAACATTATTCAAAATGAATTACGGATTCCGAAGACAACTTATTGTCCTACAAAATTAATTTCATTTGCTTCCGACTCTAGCTCCAAATTCAAATTGCCACAAAAAATCACAAACGTGAACCTAGGAACGGAAATGCACAATTGGGGAAAAAATTCAGCATTTCAATGTTGAAACACTAGTGCTGAACCGTCAGAGAGTGAGCTCACCTTGGAGTGCGCCGAGGCGTCCGAGCTCGACGGGGATGCTCCCGGACAGGTTATTGACGCCCAGGTAGAGCTCGGCGAGCTCGGGGAGCTGGCCGAGCTCGCGCGGCAGCTCCCCGCCGAGCCCGTTGTAGTGCAGGTAGAGGCCGGTGAGGCCCGGGAGCATGGCGACCGCGGGCGGGACGGTCCCCGTGAGCCCCTCCCCTGCAGCGAGATGGTGGCGACCCTCCCCTGCGCGTCGCAGGCGACGCCCTCGAAGTAGTCCCCGCGGCCGCACGGGTCGCCGCCGCGCGCCCACGAGGCGAGCGCGCGGCCCGGCGGGTCCAGCGCCGCCTTAAGCTCCATCAGCGCGTCCAGCTCCGCGTTGCGCGAGGAAGGAGACGGTGCCGCCGCCGCGGATAGAAGCAGAAGGGAGTGGAGGAGGAGGAGCAGGAACATGGAGTCCTTGGCCGCCATGGCGGAGGCAGGCGGAGCGAGAGAGCAGAGCGAGCTCGGACGTGTGGGAATCAGGATGTTTATAGGGGGTCACGGTAAAAACTCCGTGGGGTCAAAAGTTCGAAACTCAAAAGGCGTTCTGATGGGATAGTAAAAGGTGGGAAAGGGAGGGGTTTTATCGGGATTGTAAGCTCGTATGATGATGGTACTGGTACGCCGGTGCGCATCTGCATGTGCGTGTCCGGTGTATTCTACGACAAAGGTGTTGGCGCCTACGATACCGGCGATCTCGTAGAAGAAGGGACGGATCGGATACAGTACGCGCGTGAAGTACACTGCTCAAGAATCTGGACTCTAGTGGTATTTTTTTGTTTCTTTGAAACAAACTCTGGTGGCATGGATGCTCCAAACATGCTACTACCATGCTCCCATATATAAAAAAATATTTTTAGAAAATATATATATATAATACTTTTATAAGACACCAAAGATACTTTTACAACATGACAAAAAAATAGCTTACGAAAAATTCAAACAAGGTATGACTGTATATTGCATGTGATCTACAATCATGAAAAATTTCACGTGCCAAAAATACTTTTACAAGACATAACAAAAAAGGAGAAAAATAAATTCGAGTTGCAACTATTGATATTAGACCCAAACCCGATACTACTTAAAAGTTGATCTCTCTTTTTTACTGCACTTTGAATGATTACTTGTTGTAACTAGGCCGGTGGAAACACTGGAGATGTTCTCGTGGTGACATCTACTACTACCTAAGGAAGGGCAGTTCACTCTCAATTTCTGGCATTGACATGGATGATACCAGTTTTGGATTGAGCTAAGTTAAACTTTTTCTTAGAAGATGAACAGAAACTGCGCCTCTACATCATTAAAATGATGTACACAGCCAAACAAAAATGAACCTGAATCCGTATTTTAACATTTGCAGAATAGCCGGCATTTTGACCGATCCGGTGGTTCAACGACAGCAGCAGAGTTGTACGACAAACCTGATCAAGCCATGATGGTACGCACCGCCAAACGAATTCCGGCACTCATGATCGCCACGGTGAGGACGGTAAAACCGGTGTAGTAGCTTTGTCGCAACGTGGATGCTGATCACACCCGAAGTACTACTACAGTTTACACGCCCTCCATTAACACGAAAATCACTGCTGCGGTAACTAATTCGAACGAGTTCCGTGCCGCGCCGCACGTGGCTCGCACGTACGGCCATCTGAGATCAACGAAAAGTGAACCAAACTTTTCTCACATCAAGCATGGAAATCATAGCTTTTTCTCACCTGATTCTGATTTATCTGCGTGTTACTATTCGAGAATGGGCAAGAGCACATCTTGATGGGGGCAGCAGCAGGGAGCTTGAGCTAGTGGTGGATCCGGCGCAGTAGATTCAAATTTCGAATTAGGAGCGTGTGAGCGTGAGCGCATTAAATTAAGCAACCAGCGCCGCGTGGCGCCGCATCGAGCGCATCAATGCTGCGCTTGCGAGGGAGAATTCCCTAGTGCTACCTCCGACAGGGGATAACGCGGTGGGCCATCACGGGCAGAGGTAAGGAGGAGCCACGTGGTGACAGCCCACTGGGCATTGGTTTCGACCTCTGGGTCTCGCTCTCGCTTCGGTTTCTAGTCCTCTGCAATACACGGCCCATGGGCCCAGGCTGAGGACGGTCCTCCTCGTTCTTTTCCTTTCACTGAAAAATTTGTTCAGTGCCCGTGCAGACGCAACTGAGGCCACACAGTACTGTACATTCAGATTCATCTGGAATTTCAGAGAAGGGAAAGGAGTAGCCAAAGCTGAGTACAACCACTTTACAGTGCGTCGTCTCTTCTTCATCTTCACCCCGTGGAAATATTCGCATGTAGTTCTTGTCGGCGTGGGTCGGTCACAACGCAAGGTGCCATTGGTGGCGCTGGCTTGTTCTCTAGTGTTTTTCTTTTCCAGAGCATATAACAGCATCGCGCATATCACATGCACGCATCATTTACTTTGTGGATACGACATGCCATCAGTCGACGATTTCTCTGTTGCCTTGGACCGGATCGATCATTGTTTCCTGTTCATTGCTGTTCCCCCGTGCGCTGGAGAAAGGAGGAAAAACAAATGGGCGTCGTCGCATGGCATAATCAAGCGACCAAGACACGCGTGCACGCTGCTGTAGTTGAATGCCAGCAAGTGCGCGTGATCCTCGCGTAATCACACGGCCCAGACGCCCAGTGCCTAGTGAACCTGACGCTGGCCCATCCAAATCCGTGGACCAGTCATGCCAATTTCAGCCCATGGTGTCAATTTGGCCGTCTTGCAAGGAATACATGCGAACCTATAGGTGTCCAAACGGATCGCTCGACACGGCACGATCCAGGCCCGTTGAAGCACGACCCTCTTGCTAGCACATGGGCTAAGACGACGGCCCACAGCACGACATAAAAATATTTTATCGTGTCGAGCTGTCCCGAATAGCCCGAAAGCCTAAGAAGACGCGTTAAGTCTGCGAGGTCGCCCTCCCTATGCCCACCCGATGCGCGGGGAGGCCGGTGGCGACGGCATGAGCGTGGTGGAGGGGCGCGGAGCAGAGAAGGTAGGGAGGGGGAAGGAATGCCATTCGACAGAGAGAGAAAAGAAAGGGAAAAGGAAAGGGAAAAGAAAGTGAAAAGGAAACAAGTTTTGCGGCCTTCGTGCTATGTCGGGTTTCATTCGTGCCTAGTGGGCCAGGTTGTAATCGGACCGTACGATGCTAGCCCATGGGCCGAGACAGCGGACGAAGCACGGCACAGACCCTTGTCCCGGCCCAGCCCGGCCCGGCCCGACATTCATGTCTAGTGGGTGTGCTTTTTTCGTGCTTGGGGCCGACCCAACAAGCACGGTCCTATTGGCCAGCTATAACCTTTTTTGAGCTAAAAAAAAGCTGTTACTATAACCGAACCCACCACTGGACTGACCAGTGACCACTCGGATCAGCTGGGCTGGCCCGTAAACAGCGATCGTTGTACAAGCGAAGAATAGGGCCCAACCCAACGAGCCCACCACGTCTTCGAGCACGGCACCGCAACCACTGCGTCGTCTTCATTCCTGATTCCTCCTCTCACTTGCGCACCGCCCAATCAGACACCAGCGAGAGGAGAGCCAGACGCCGAGCGAAGCGACCGCACCCGAGATCTCCGCAGCCCCGATCCAGACCCTCCCTCCACCGCCGGCGATGGCCAACGCGCTGAGCGACGACCAGATCGCCTCCATGCGGGAGGCCTTCACCCTCTTCGACACCGACGGCGACGGCCGGATCGCCCCCACCGAGCTCGGCGTCCTCATGCGCTCCCTCGGGGGCAACCCCACGCAGGCGCAGCTCCGCGACATCGCCGCGCAGGAGAAGCTCACGGCGCCCTTCGACTTCCCGCGCTTCCTCGAGCTCATGCGCGCCCACCTCCGCCCGGAGCCCTTCGACCGCCCGCTCCGCGACGCCTTCCGCGTCCTCGACAAGGACGCCTCCGGGACCGTCTCCGTTGCCGACCTGCGCCACGTCCTCACCTCCATCGGCGAGAAGCTCGAGCCGCACGAGTTCGACGAGTGGATCCGCGAGGTCGACGTCGCGCCCGACGGCACCATCCGCTACGACGACTTCATCCGCCGCATCGTCGCCAAGTGATGTGATCCGCCCGCCACCACCCCGCGATTCGTTTGTAATGACTTCCGTCTCCCGTGATCTGCTTCCGTATCATCCCATGTCGCCGTGGCTTCCAACCATTTCCTTTAATTTTAATGCTTTGGTCACCGAACTGCCTAGGGTTTGGATAATGGTGTGATTATTGATCCATTAACTATTGGTTCATCTTATGCTGCTTTTTCTTACCTTCATGTAATACTCTTGCAATGTAAATTGTGGATCTGCTTAATCTGACGCTTCGGTATGTTTATTTATTTCTTCCATTGGAATCATTGTTACATCGATCCATCACATTATGATTGCTTTACTAAACTGTGCTATGATCGACACTCATTTATGTTTGATGCTGGATCATACAGTTTCTTTGGGAACTGAGATGTAAATGGAGCTCCAGGACCATTGCTATTGCCTAATTTTGTCGTTGAATGCTATCCATGTTAAAGTTGAATGATTGCTGTTATGGGTTATAAAGTCTTAAATGTACTGTGACTTCCTATATCTGCTGTTGTTGAGGTATAGGAGCTGGGATTAGGTAAGCATACGCGCGCCTGTAGTCCCTAGGCCATTTCTTTTCAGAAATGGATGGTATGGATCAAGCCTTTTGAAATTGAGTAGTTTAGCTTCCAGTTATTGCCACTTACCAGATTTTGTTCTAGACAATCATTACTGTTTTAATCGAATGATTCATGTTATGTGGGCATTGACAAATTTATCTTAAATGTACTTTTAACCTAGAATTTAGTGTACTGAGACTATGTTTTTTTTGTTACTATTGTTGTTACACCTTTATTCCATGATGACCTTGTTTGCTTAATTGATGAGACCATGATTGCATGCTTTGTCACAACCTAGTGGTGCGATCTTTATGCTGGTTTATGTACTTATTTGATATTGGAACTATTTGTGAAGAATCATCATATCCTCTGCCCATCCCTGTTATTGGTAAAGTAGAAGTTTGTTGGAGCCGTAGGACCAATTGTTTGTGATCTTCCCTTTGACAGCCACCCCTTCAATTGATTAGTTCATGTTTAGGATCTCCTGAAAGTTTATATAAATCTTATCATCAGTTGTGATGGTAAAACAGTCATTTAGTCTAGTGATAGTGACACTTTCACCAATCTAATCAACCTATAGAATTATAGACAGATAATCTTTAGTCCCATCTGCTTGTTTGTTATTTTGCTATGTTTGATTCATAATGAAATAATTCTAGCTTTTTCATGCCAAGTAGAAGTAGCCTAGCAGGAATGACATCAAATCTAACGATCTATACACCAAAGCTTCTAATTTATAGTTACAGTAGTTTTGGTCCCATGTCATTACTGTTGTTAAGATCTTCCTTTTCAGACACGATGCTATACATAGATGCTTCCGTGTATTTGGAATCCTCTGTTGGTGCCTACCCTCAGAATTTTCATGTCTGATATGAACTGTTGCCACAAGCATTCAATGATATTCATTTAAAAACATGCAATCATGCATTGGTGTATCAATCAGAAGCTTAATCTATAACTTTGTATTCTTGATTGTGTATTATGCCTTGTTGTATGAACCATGTAAGATTAACCCACAGTTGCATAGTCTTGATTGTGAGTTGAAGTATTCCCTCCAGTCTGAGATTGTTGCTGTTAGGACAATAAACTCTAGATCATTTGTGAACTAAAATTCTTGTCCTAACATATGTGCCGCTGCATTGAACATAAACATGGAGAAACACTAGCGACATGCTGGTAATGTTGAATTGTTAGGTTTTGCATGATCTTTAAGTTATGTCAATTTTTTTTACTGATTCTCTTGTCTTAGTCTTACGGGTTTCATCTCTAGCCTATCCCAACTTGCTTGGGACAAAAGGCTATGTTGTTGTTGTTTTTCTTAATGAAACATCTTATTAGTGAGGCATGCATATCTCTGTGCCCAACAAAGTTGGCAGAGGCCTTTCCATGTGCTTAATAGACCAGTATGCTTTCGCACCTTGATTAAGATTATCATGGACAACCTAAGTCATGTCAGCAAAGTAGAACAAGAAGCTGCTAGGTCAAGGTTTTGCTTACTAACATGCTCTCTTAGCATTAAACTAACTCATTCTTTGATCCCATGCCTCTTTGCATTTGATTCCTATGAGTTCAGATCAGTTTACAATCTTACTCAGGGATAGAAATACCTTTCATAAATCTGATATAATGGTGCATGGCATGCTAGTGCTACGCCTATATGCTGTTTCGTATATTTACAGATAGTTGGAAAATAAATGAGTTCCTGTTGATATCAACATAAGTGCTATCTGATGTGGACCTTTGCCTGTTACGATTGAATATTTGGTAAATTTTTGAATGCATTGTGCACTGTTAAGGCCTGGGAATAGTTAATGGTGTATTGTAAAGTGAGTTAATGGTATACCAATATACCATGCATCTTTATGTGATTGTTGCACAGTCTTCTCTGTTGTTTGATATGCACCGTTTTATGTGATTTGCTTTATCCACGCAAACGACCTAGTTGGTCATTGCGAATGGCTTTTATCTTGAAATATTGGGAGCGCTGATATATCCTACGCTACACCATCAACATCGTTCTTGGGCAAGTTAGTTTACTTTTCATACCGACTTGTTTCTCGAAATTTTGAGATTGTATTTACTGTCTCAGTACAAGGGCAGAACGGGAGTAATCATGAATGGATGATGTGTACTTCTGTACTGTTCTAACTCGTATAGTTGTCATGATCTCCAGGTCCTGTGACTCCTGTCTGTCCGCTCAAGAATTCAGAGGCAGTTGTCTAGTCATCGGTGAAATGTTTTGCCACCTCATAGCAGGAGGAACTGCTCCCAGCAGTTCGAGCAATTCATGGGATGACCCCTGGATATTTGTGACCAATAAGTGTTTTGGAACTTTTTTATTTGCGACTACGTTCTCTAGTTTTCTTGCAACTTTATTGTCGTTTGAAGCCAATGTTGTCAGATGTACATTCTTGAAATACGAAAAGAGCAATGTGACGCTTTCCTCGCAGACCACACTGGCACAACGTAAAACAAAGTTGTTGTGCAGAAAACCAGAAAATGACCGTCTTGAGTTATTTTTCTAAAAATACAACCGGATTAGAGAGCAAATTAAAACATGCCACAAGCTGGAAAAAAAACAAATTTACGAGCTTCTCATGCTAAATGGGCCTGAACTCTTGACGTACTGAGATAAAGCCCATTACTTGGCCCAGCCCATGATGGTGCAGCCCTAGCAGGGAACCCTCAGCGCCGCCACTCACTATAAGTAACACATCAAACCCTAGCCGCACTCCTCTCCTACCGCCGCTCGCGCCTCCTCACCATTCGCGCCGCCGCCGCCGCTGCTGCTGCCGCAGCAAGGACCCCGCCCGCCGCCGTCGCCTGAGGAAAACACCCAGCCGCCGCCATGGGGCGTATGCACAGCCGCGGGTAACCCTCCCTCCCCTGCTCTTCTTCGAGCTCTCGCTCCAATCTGTCGAATTCTCTGTGTTCTAATGGCTGATTCGTTCCCCGTGTCGCAGGAAGGGTATCTCTTCATCGGCGCTGCCGTACAAGAGGACTCCCCAAGCTGGCTCAAGACAGCCGCCTCCGATGTGAGTGATGCCTCCTGGATTTGTACTGGGCGCCCGTTTTCTTTTGCATTGCGTCACTTTTCGATGCGAATGTTTGATTTACATGTTGATGATTCGTCCTGCAGGTGGAGGAGATGATTACGAAGGCTGCGAAGAAGGGTCAGATGCCATCGCAGATTGGTGTCCTGCTCCGTGACCAGCACGGTATCCCGCTCGTTAAGAGCGTCACTGGTAGCAAGATTCTCCGCATCCTCAAGGCCCACGGTGAGTACGAAGCATACCTTGTTTGATTTGGTCGCGTGCCATTTGATTGTATTGATGTTCGGATTTGTATAGGGCTTGCCCCTGAGATCCCGGAGGACCTGTACTTCCTGATCAAGAAGGCGGTGGCAATTAGGAAGCATCTGGAGAGGAACAGGAAGGACAAGGACTCCAAATTCAGGCTCATTCTTGTTGAGAGCAGGATCCACCGCCTTGCCCGCTACTACAAGCGCACCAAGAAGCTCCCTCCCACCTGGAAGTAGTAAGTCATTGGAGCCTGTCCCTTTCTCGAGTACTTCAACATCAATTCGTTAATGGTGCGGTGTTATTTAACTTGATAACCATTTTTGCATTGCCATTTGGTAGGTGTGTGATGTCTGGATTAGATTACAGTGGTGACATTAATGTTGCCGAAGTAGTGCCTGTATCAGATGCTATATGTTGCAGTCCATTTAGGCATTCTAATCATTAGGTTACCGGTTCTGCTAAACATGCTAAGAATTTGTCTAGTTCCATGGGAGTATTCTAGCTGAGTCCTAACATTAACCTTCAATTGAAGAGACACATAACTGCCCTGAATCCCGAAGTTTCAGGAAACATAATGGTAGATTAGTTACAAATGCTAAAAACATTCTTTAGCTGGATTCTCTTGAACACAATTGATAGAGTAGAGAATGCTGAAAGCATTCATTAGCAAGATTCTCTTGAACAAAATGATAAGTAGTGTCAAATGCTCTATGGATAGCTTAGAGCTTTGCACTTACATGCAAGTACTATTAACACATTCTAGAGCCGTATTGGACATGTACTGTTGCTATAGACATAAGTGTGCTTTTATAACTATTAGATGAACGCTTGGTACTTGAAATGAACATTCGAATTGTCCAAACTATTGCATCTTCTCTTCTTTCACATAGCCAACAAATGTGTTGTTTCTGAACTTCAGACGGTTTTGCTTATGATTCCAGTCTCTGATATGCCTTACCCTTTACCAATCACATATGCACGATAGATTGAATTATTCATTTTACATGAATTGCATGCATTTTGATGATGTATTTATAGCTGGCTTATAAACATTTCTTTCCCTGTGCAGTGAGTCGACCACGGCCAGCACTCTGGTGGCCTAAATGAGCTCCTTCATATGGTGTGGTTTTAGCTGCTTCGCAATTGGCTTGTTCTAGATATGAATTTATGTAATGTTTATGAGTCTGGAGCGGGTTAGATGAACAAGGAACTGCAACTTTTTTCTATTACTCGGAGAATCCCATAAACCATTTTTGGTTTTGCAAATCTGTCTGTTGAACGTAACATGCACCCATGTTTTGTCGGATACAGTTAGTGTTTACTCAACTATGTGGTTAGCAGCCTGGTCGTTGCTGTGATCTCTGCTCGTTCCATGTGTTGGGTACTTTTGATATTGTTTGTGCGCAAGCTGATCTTTAGTAACCTGTGCAATTAAGGTTTTATTATGCATCGGTCTGCCTTGAATCGCTTCTTCTGTTTACAAGATGTAGTTCTAGTTCGTTAAAATCGTAGTGAACTTTATGGGAGCTTTAGACTATTGGAACTATCTTTTATGCTGTTATTCAGACATTTGTTGGCTATTGTTGTCTACCCTTGCAAGTTCTGGTTGAGTGGAACAATTTTCATTTACGAATGAACAAAAACATGAAAAAATACTGTAGTAATCAATTGAATATATTAACCTCTGGTTCAGGTGTGTTTGGACACTGTAGACCTTTGATTCCGCTTAAGAGTTTTTACCCTTGCTTATGTTTAGGAAGCAACGTCTTAATTGTTTTTGTGGATGCAAATGCGCCTGAAACACAACATCTGATGTTTTTGTGGATGCAAATGCACCCTGAAACTTTTTCCTTATAATTGACTAGGTGGTTTGTTTCATAGTGCTAAAGTATGCTAATGGACTAAAAGTTAGTGTCTAGGAAACGAACCGATATGCTAAAGGGTGGTAAACTTTAGCATAAGTGCTAAAAATGGTCAAATCTTTGGCATGTTTGGTTTGTTACTAACACCAACCTTACTTAAAAAATTGGTGAGCCAATAGAATTTGGACGTAGTTTGGTTTACAACCATGTATTGGTGTGCCAAAGAAAATTTGGTGTTCCTAGTTCATTGCACCTGCAAGAACAGAGACGAGCAAAAGCTGCGCCCAAAATTTGGTCATGCTTGGAGCCCATGCATGATGGCTTGTTGCATGGATTACGAAATTCTTTTGATTCATAATACTCAAAAGCTAATATCGTTTGAATGGTTAATCTAATTTACAATCTGATTTCAGATATATGTTCCTTGCACTTAAACCTATAAAATGAGATCTCACTTAACTTGATCATATTTCAAGATAAAAAAGAATAATAATATGTGGACCCCACATGTCATAGTAAGGAGTTGGCAAAAAATCGGTAAGGTTACCATCCAAACACAGTACCACCAGTTTGGTAATGAAAAAATTTTGGTGGGACAAATTGGGGCACAAACCATACATGCCCTCGCCTCTTCTGCTTGGACACCACCTACCCTCCCTCTCTCCGGCCAGGGTGGAAGAGAAGCATTAAAAACGAACACCACGATGCTAAAGTTTTAGTTTTAAACTTTAGTAGAGGTTAAACTTTTAGCAACTAAAATTTTAGCATTAGAAAAAATGAATATCTCCTAGTTTGCACCATATATACGCCCTTAAATTCAAGATTATGCAACCTCTAACACATAAATGAGGCATTCTCTACATATTGTGAAGTTGTGGACCTCCAATGTATAAATATATTCGTTCTCAGCTTAGCCACTGCCCACTGGTAGAGAATACAAACACGAAGTATTGGAATTGGGATTTCCCTCCGTTGCAAAATATGACAAAATCTGTGTACACCAAATATCGATTGAGATTTGACTCAAGAACTGTCAACAGTGTCATAAACCTTCGAAGACTGTTAATAGTCCCAGTAAGTTATAAGGATAGACGTTTGGACTCTCAACTATGTTCTTCATTTAGATTTTCACTTTCTACTATTAACAGGAACAAAATGTGCTTTAGTGGGCATTGAAATGGGCAATTAGCAATCAGAGATTTGCAAAGATTGGTGACCACTAATCACGATAGCATCAAACATTTCACAGCACTCGTAAGGGCCAGTCCAAATTTCCGCTTCTTATCAGTGAAAGCGTACTTTAAGTCTTTGCCGTAAATACTTACTATTGAAATAGTGCTGCTTACAAGGACTCAAATGAAAATCCTCGCAAATAAGTAAGCATCACCGCAAAACCCTAACCCGACCCAGTCGCGCTCGCGCCTCTTTCGACCCTTCGCGCCGCCGCCGTCGCCGGAAGCACCCGCCCGCTGTCACCGTCACCGGAGACAAACATCCTTCCGCCGTCATGGGGCGCATGCACAGCCGCGGGTAGTGCTCTGTTTTCACTTTCCTGTTCATCTTTCATCTAGCCCGCCCAGTGTTATAGTACCCGTCTGCTGAATCTCCTTGTTCTAATGGCGGCTCCGTTGCTCCTTGACGCAGGAAGGGTATCTCGTCGTCGGCGCTGCCGTACAAGAGGACTCCCCCGAGCTGGGTCAAGACCGCCGCCTCTGAAGTGAGTGTGCATCTTATTCAATTTGGGCGTCGCTCCGTTCATTTGTGCTAGGTTTTCTGATGCAATCTGTTGATTGATGCGTTGGTTTTGATTGTTAAGGTGGAGGAGATGATCACTAAGGCTGCGAAGAAGGGTCAGATGCCGTCGCAGATTGGTGTCCAGCTCCGTGACCAGCACGGGATCCCCCTTGTCAAGAGCATCACCGGCAGCAAGATCCTCCGCATCCTCAAGGCCCACGGTGAGATCCCGTCCCGTTTTATTTGCTACGCCAATTTCTTGATGAGCTCCGTTTTGTACTGATGTGGTGTGTATGTGTAGGACTGGCACCAGAGATCCCTGAGGACCTTTACTTCCTGATCAAGAAGGCGGTGGCAATCAGGAAGCACCTGGAGAGGAACAGGAAGGACAAGGACTCCAAGTTCAGGCTCATTCTTGTTGAGAGCAGGATCCACCGCCTTGCCCGATACTACAAGCGCACTAAGAAGCTCCCACCTACCTGGAAGTAGTAAGTCACACACAATGCCCATGCTAAATTTTTCTGATGCTTCTTTGGTACATTTATAACTTGATAAATGCATGGTGCTAGTTTAGTTAGTTTCTTGTATAGATTGTAATTACTACATAGGAGCTCTAGAATTGTGACTGCTTGAGGGTGATTTGTCTATTGTGCTAAGATATCTCAACTGTCGGCTACTTAAACTTGTAGTTGCAAGGTGGATGAAATTCTTAAGCTGTGCTTATATAATCTTGTTGCAAGTAATGTTATGTAGCTATGAATTTGGTCAGCATTGAAATATTGATGATGAGATAGCGAGATTTTATTACTGCTTGTTGATTAGTTGTAAAGTGGTCACGGGTCCATGAAATTTGGTAAATACCAGAATATTCTGTTTCAGAATGCATATTTGAGCTTTTTTTGCCTAATGCACATCTAGCATGACATGTTATGAAAATTCTTAGCAATTCGTTCACAACTTCCATCACATTATAGCCTGTGAGTGGGTGACCTCAATCCCAGTGTGTTGTCTGAATATTGGAACTGTCACTCATCAGTTAATGTTGAATTTGTTCATATGTTTAATCATTTATTGGTGTCTGGACCAGAGTATACACTTTATGCAAAACTGTAGGTCATGTCGTCTGTAACTGTGTTGCTAATGTGTTGGCAGCAATGAATTTATCCTTGTTCATATGCTTGATCATCTGTTGATGTCATCTGCTAACACTTGAGGATAATGTGCCCTTTCTGGTATATGGTTTTATTATGATAATATACATAGAGCTGATAAAATTCTTGCTCCCTTGCAGTGAGTCGACCACAGCGAGCACTCTTGTGGCCTAGAACAGCTCAGCTTCTATGTTGTGCTCTTAGCTTCGTAAAGCTGGGCATGCTCAAGGAATCATTTTATGTAATGCCTTATGAGTTTAGAGCCAACTAGCACTGTTTTTTCTGTTTTGCCTGGAGAATGGTGTAGACCTTTTTGACCCCGATATGCTTTTTAAACATGTGCAACTATGCATCCAGATTTTGTCAGCTGCAATTACCATCTATACTGAATTGCTTGCCTGTACTTCTGTGTTGCTTTGTAATTCTGTGCTTAACTGAGCTTTCGGGTTATGCTAATTATGACTACATGACATAATGACATGAATGCATTCAAAATCGTTGCGATTAAAACTTCTGCGAGTTACGCAAGTTTTGTGGCTCAGTGGGTCACCTGTCATCGCAAAATTGTATGTCCGTTCACTATTTGAACAAGTATTTGGTAATCATGTAACGTTTAATAAAAAATTGAGTAACAGAAAAATAGGGCAATGAATGTTTGAACTTGACTGATTTTCTTTTATCGTAGTACGGTCTAGCGATTAAATTCAGGGAAACTGAAATGCAAATATCGTCTCATGTGATATTATAGAACGTATAACACATACGTGAAATTTCACGCAAAATAGAAAGGCATAAAATAGGATTTTGCATATGACCAGACCAGCTGTGTTCAGTTGAATATAAGATTCATTCGTGCAATAGAATACTTCCTCCGCTTTTATATTGATTTTGTTGGATAACGCAATTTAAAAACGAAGGGAGCATAATATACAAAAGGCACATCATAACTATGAGTACAACTCTCAGCTTGCTCTATGATCTAACTGACCAGGCCAGCCGTGTACATTTGTAAGCAGGCCTATCCATGATGATGTTAACAAAATTGCAGCGGTCATTGTAAGTTAAGTTTTCCTTTTGCGATGAACACTCACCTATTACATACAAAAGAAATCGTGGTTGTTAGCTAATGCGGCTGCGGCGTTTGCCTGGAGAGTAAACTCGATCAGCCAGGCGATAAATGTGCAACTTCTTAAGAGTAATCCTTAATGGGTCCACACATCTAACGATCAACATGAGCTTTCTTGACGATGATATCCCGTCCATTGAAAACCTGTGGTGAAACAACTGGTATAAGCCAAGGTGTTTGTGAACATGGTAATAATATTGTTGATTGTGTGAAAACTGAAAAGCTAAGTAGGAACTTGTGGTAGCAAATAGGACTAGCTCTCAGCTATAGCATGTCTCGCTTTTGAGAAGCAGGGCATGTATGAAATGTACGGATTGTATAGGAATTATAGATGCACCAATACAGTTCCTCAAAAGTTCGTGTGAAGTTCCTCTTTTATTCGGAACTGTGATAAATAAAAGGCATGTCTGAATTATAACAATAGATGGTTCCAAATCTAAGTCGCAGTGCGTAACATTGTTTTCAAACCAAACGAGTTACTGGAAAATCTCAAGTAAGGAAAGCATAGAAAAGATTGAAGAATCATACCGTTCTGTCAAGTTTCAATGCAGCCTCAAGCTCTTCAGCTGAAGAAAACGAAAGGAAACCATATACACGGTTCCTCCCACCTTTACGATCTGTCAAAAGTCTTGTGCTAACAACAGTTCCGCACTGAGTGAATAGCTCTCTCAAGTCCTGAGGCTGAACAGACCATGCAAGATTGCCAACATAAATTTTGTGTGGGCTCTCGAATATGTGATCCTTCATGGGCGTTATATGGGGCAGTTTGACATTTTTCCTGTTAGAAATGACATGAGATGCTAGTTTGACAAATACTTCTCGCCCGTCCATGTCCTATAGAGAGAAACACATAATAATACTAGTTAGTGATTCGTAAAATGATTGTTGTATTGAGCAAGTAGTTCATCAGTTGACAGCCGGGAAAGGAGTAGCCACAGTTTTACATCAGAAATGAATGAAAAATGCTGCAGAGTAGAGTAGATGAAGATGTGCTGTAAGTGACTCACAAATCCATCCAGAGCATCAACTGCTGCTCTTGCTTCCACTAGAGAACGCATTGTAACAAAAGCACATCCTCGACTCATTCCTGTCTCTGCATCACGTTTTATCTGCAAGTTGTTAAAAAACTTCAGGTATCAAAACCAAAGTGCATCTTTGAGTTTTATTGTAAAGCAATGGAGAGGAATGTAGATGCTATTATGAAACCGCATAGTGATCATCAATGTCATGTCAGTCAGGACCTCATCAGAAAGATGAACAAGTATGCTTTCGGTTTCAGAAAGGTAGTAAGTTTTGAGTACAAATCCAAAGAGTCACTGGCATCAATTATACATATTGTGTAAAATATCTACAAGTTGCACAAAGAACAATCACTGGAACTGGTCAGAACAGTAATTCAGAAACATGAACCAGCAGAAGCATTCTTTTTCCAAGCTAATCCACCTGCAGACTGAACCTTAGAGCATGGTAAGTGATGTGTGCGCGGTGCGGAAGCCGGACATTTCAGAGCAAGCTGGCAGGTACTAAAAGCAGATGAGGTGAGGTGGTTGCAGAGCGGCGGTCAGGCGGAGCACATGGCGTACCTCGACAGAGAGGACGGTGCCGTGGGGCCTGAAGAGCTCGAGCAGATCCCCGTCGCTGCACCGGCGCGGGAGGTTGCATACAAAAAGCTCCCGCGGGCGCGGCGACTTCCGCGTCCACCCGCTGAGGTCCCCGCCGGCGTCCGCGCCCAGGTCCTCCCCGCGCGCCGCGCCGTTGCCGTCCGCCCACTCCTGCTCGTCCGCGCTGTCGTCGCCGGACTCCGCCTCCGAGCCGGACCACTGAGGCTCCTCCTCTTCCTCGACCTCCTCCTCCTCCGTCTCGACGAGTGGCAGCGGCGGTCCCGAGCTGGCCTTCACCTTCGGGCCGAGACGGGCGGCGGCGCCGCGGATGGCGATGCGCGCCACGGGAGAGAGATCAACGCGGCGGGCGAGAGGAGGGTGGAGGCGGCGAAAGTGGCCCGGACTTGGAAGGAGGTGGAGGAGGGTGTTGCAGCATGAGGCGGAGGTAGCAGCAGCGGCCATGGTGGTGGATAGGGAGGCGAGCGAGCGGGGATTGGGGGCGGGATTGGCTCAGTTTTCGGAGGAGAGAGTGGGATGGACGGCTCGATGACGGGCCACGTAGGCTCCTGTCGAGCAGACGAACCGATGAACATTCCAGAATAGAGACCTGAACAATGCCTCTCTCAAGGAGAGGCGTCATGCTCCCCAGAAAACGTTTATCTTTTTCACTTAAAAGAGCAGCAGCAACAATATTAGTGATTTTCACCTTCTCGTCTTCGGCGGGTAAGTCAATTTCCATAGAAACTGTGTATTTCTCGCAGTGTCTTCTGTTACAACTGAAAACTATGCCATGAAGAAGATTGTGTTCTTGAATCATCTGAAATACATTCATCAGACCAAATTGAAGTAAGGAACTGAGTGGCTGAGTTTTGAACATAGTATTAGCAAATGAAATTAAGAATAGTGTAACTCTTTCATGTAATAGAATCAAACAACAACAACAAAATAACTAGTATATATGTAAAGGACAAATCAATTGTGAACTATTCCATTATAACACAATATATATTCAAACTAATTCAAAAAAAGAACACATGAATTTAACGTTGTGCATTGTAAATTTTTAAAGTATGCTAACAGCTGCTCGAATTGACAATTATTTATGCATAGAATACCAATTGATAGACCACCTTCTGCCTTTCCTTTCGAACACGTCCTTTAGGTTTACCAGACGCCTAACATCTATATAAACAATATGTCATGGATTTATATGAAGTTTACATACCCAAGTTGCAAAATTCATTTTTCTAATATGATATTTTCTTGTTTCAAATTATGATTTGACATATTAATAAGACATATTTACAATCAATTTGACATGTTTAATAGTACAATCATATTAATAAGACATAATTAATAATTGAACTAGGGGCACATGCCCCTGTGCTCGTTAAAATATTTCCTTAGAAAAATGATGCACTCCTCCCAAACAAAACCCTGCTGAACCTCCATTAAATGGACTACGTTAAAAATCACTCAACCAACAGTCATGAATCCAACATCACCAAACTTTATCCCTCTTTAACCTCCATTAAATGGATTTCGTAAGAAATCATTCAACCAACAATCATGAATCCAACATCACCAAACTTTATCTTAAATTTCTGGTTAGAAAAGGCCTTAATGGGCGATGCGTAGATCATCTTCTGTTTTTTTTTCTCGGAAGGAGAGGGCTATAGTATATTCCATGATTGCTTCTTTCCCGAAGAAGGTATGTGCAGCCACAAGGACATACTCATTCCGATTTAGCCCAGGGTCTGTTCGTTTCTCGCCATCTAAACTTTAGCATTGTTACATAAAAGAAAATCTTACTATTTAGAAATATTTCAATTAGTATAATGACAAAACCTTTTTATATATGGGTGTTGATTTTGAGGTGAATTTAATGAGCTTATTAGCCTATGTTTTGCTAAAGTGATGCTACAATAACCATCTGTTATTCACGACTTAACTACCCTCGTTAGATTCATCTAGGGGTTCTGCAATTAGTTTTGTAATTAGATTTTATTTAAGTACTTTTAAATGGTAAGATTCTCTTTGATGTGATAGTTCTAAAGTTTAGACCCTAAAAACATGAAAAGGGATCTAGACTGAACTCGTATGTGTGGGCCATCTCACCATTGAACAAAGGGCACTCAATAGTGTCGTAAACTGCCCATCCTTCAGTGACATATAGCCTTCTGGGATGACCACGTTACGGCAGGACCGCTTGTCACGTGTCATGGATTTAGATCTGCGTCTGTACTAATTCTTCTTGTTGTCCAGTGTTGTCAGTACCTTAATCAAAGGTGCCTATGTAATCCTACGGTTCCGCTAATTTATATAATCCACCTTTATCAAGAAAAAAAGTATTTGTGATCCATGTTAGGGAAGAATTGTTGGAGGGGAGATAAAAAAAATTACCCCTAATAAATTTTGAGCTGCTAACAAAAATAAGTTTGTAGGGGTCAAATAATACGGAAGCTCTTGGAGATGCTCTAACTCACGAAAGGTGAAGGCAATTTCATTTCCACGTAGTAGGAAATTACTAGTGACATACCATAAAATTTTCCTACCTTTTAGCAGATTCACCGAAACGGTTGAGAAAAAGGATGAATAATACTAGTACAGTAAGCAAAGTTAACAAAACTGACTTCGCTTTACTTTGTTCTGTTCTTTGAATTCAATTCGGTTTTATTCTTTGAATTCAATTTGGGTAGGCTCAAATGCGAACACCATCTCTTGTACCAGTACTATAGAAGGAATCACACACATACATTAATGAAATGGCACACGAGATGCCGAAGGCACTTCGGTTGCCTGATCATGATTCATGAGGATGTAAGTTGATAAGGCTGCAGCGATCATAACAAATTACGTTTAGCGTTTGCACATGAACACTATCAACTAGACCAAAATGCAAAGTTCTCAACCAGCAGCATCGTTGATGCTTGATGGTGTGAGAAACATAAGATTAGTCCAAAATAGCGGGTAACTAAAGAACTAATAGGAACTTGAGGTAAGTAAATAGGATCAGCTCTCATCAGCAATAATTTTAGCAAGTCCTAACTTTTAGTAAATAGTACGAGGCATGTATGAAGAGTTTCATAGCTAAACATTCCTGAAATCATGTAGGGAGCATAATAAAAAAAGGAAGAGAGGTCATTAATGAAACATACCCAAATTTCACTTTTTACAGCTCTTACATCGTATCATATCAAATCCATACCCACGTTACGAGATGCAATCAATTTTCAGAATTTACTTTAACAACTACTCCAGCTTGTCAGAAGGTTTCCAGTAAACAAGAATGCCACTAGTAGGGTACCGTCAGTGTCACACAAATAGATAAATACACTATACAAGTTGTTCATTAGTTTTGATGCCAGGAATCACACACACACACACAGGAGATGACATTAACTGTTGCCGTCAATCTGGTACGAACCCAAAGGGGCGGAGGAGGGCTGCCGGTACGAAATCAAGAAAGCTGCTGACCCTTCTTGCAGCAGCTGCGTGCTGAGCTTGAGCTGCGATGTCCTGCGCCACCTCCAGATCTTGCTTTAGCTTCTTGTTCTCATACGTGAGCTGCAACATTTGCTGGGTATTAGAATGTGCACAGGGGTACATGGACAACTTACACGAGAACACTAAGTATGGACAGAGGTACATGTTCGATCCTACCTCTTCCACTGTCTCTTTAAGCTCTTCCACATCTTGCATGAGCAACGAGACCTCCTCACTTGCAGCATCTTGGAACGCCAAGTCGATGTCCGCAACAGAACTGGGTTCAAAGATGATGCCTTCAAGCATGAACAGTTCCTCCAGGAGGTCTACATCTTCTTCCTTCAGGCTCAACCTTAGCTGAACACAAGTTTGGTTCAGAGTAAGAAGTCAGCTGAAAATTCGGGCTTGGGTTGATTGCTACATACCTTGCTCAATATTCTGTCCCGGAGACCATCTTGATCCTGAGTCTCGAGGATGGGCTTCTTAGCATTATCGGCAACCTCAGGAATAGATTTGGGAGGGGTCTTTATGAGCTTTGTCCTGAAAAAGGGTATCACCATAGGAAACAGTGAATTGCAATAGCACTGGAGTGTAAGACTGAATAACTGGCATGCTGTGTTCACGGGACATGCCTAGTTCCAAAGCGAAGCGTAGACAAACTCTCTAGTGCATTTGATGGACTGGGTGAACAGCAGCATAGCAATGCTGCTCTTGAGGTTCCACCCTGCAAGGATGTTTAGATAAGCCGCAAGTTCTTGAAATTCTGTAGATACTTTTTCAAAGAAAAATATCCTTGAGAAGCTTTTGACTAACCAATGCATCTTGGAGAATGCGTGTAAGCTTCGAGTCGCGGAAAGGCACATGGTTCTGTTTACCTGAACGTTCAAGAACAACACAGATGAATAAATCAGGAACATGTGGTTTTGTTGAGCTCATTCCTTCGAGAAGTAACTGTTTTGTTTTTACCAGTAGTTAGGGCATTGATAACATTTCCCAAAGCTGAGAGAGATTTGTTGATTGTTTTTGCTTCATCAAGGACCCGTCCTTCAGCACCTGTTTTCTCAACTTTCTCAGAACCAGCCAAGTCAACAAGAATAATCTTCCCTGCTTTTACCCTGGAAGGTTAAAAATAATTATTAGACTAGCATTGTTATCGTCGTGGCAGGTTAAAAAAGAAGGAAACTTGCTTGCAGCACCAGATTCAATCATATGAGAATTTAAAAAAGGTTATAGTATTTCGACATTACATCATAATATATAGAACAATACAAGAAAGGTTGAGTACTTAGTGTGAACTATTGCATATTCATAATGAATGGTGACTTCTTAATTTTACTGTTGACTAAGAGGACATCGAGTTCACAGATTGTAATATGTCGTTCAATATTGAAAACAAGAACCATCATGCTAGAGGTCCTGGATAAAATTTTGTTCATATGAACGCAGAATACTTGATATTTTAGGCATACCGCTCATCTGAAGTGGATCCATGTTGTACTGTAAAAATGTATAAGCAGTGACTTCTACTGCTGGCCAGGTTCATTTCTACGTGCATTAAGGATGACATACTATATCCACTGTTTTAGAATCACCACATTTCAGAAATGGCAAACACAGGATACGTGTTTCTCCAACAGCTCTGTTGGCAATTCCTTGCTGCAATTTAGAACAGTAAACAAAAGTAAATCAGTATCTTGTTATAGAAAGAAATTTCAAAGAAACACTCATGAAGACATACAGAAAGGTTCTCCAAGGCTTCTGAACCATTCGTTACAGATATCTGCAAGATAGTTGAACAGTTACAAGATATGAAACCATCAAACAACTGAGTACTTTCTTATATATAGAAGGAACTAAAATCAGGATAAATGCACAGTACTGCTTTCTGACCTCTGTTGCTCCAGAAATATAAATTCCCTGGGTTTTACTCTCCTTGATCTGTAAGTTGTCTTTGGACAGGTCAAGAAGGTCCCTGAGATATGAGGAGATGAAAGTAGGTACTTCACAGAAACACTAAGTATAAAGAATCTGAATGAAGGAATTACACTGTTGACTAAATACTCACCTTACTTTTTCCAAATATATCTCCACCTGAAAAGTGGGAAACATTAAAGAAAGATAGTAGCCATGGAAATTTAGAATATGAATAGTAAGGATGGCGTTTTACCATTGATAGCCTCACAGTCCAAGTAGATATGCTTGTTGATAATTTTAAAGATTCAAAAAGCTCATTTACGACTCTCTGGACTAGTCCAGTTTTCTGCTGATCACAGTGCAAGATGCTTGGCCCCTATGTCAAGTTGTCAGCATCCAAATTAAAGAAGTGCATGAGGCCAAAACTGAAGTGACACTAATAAACCCCTAATTTAATGTCCAATAATAGTTCACTTCACCTCCATGCTATATGTCTTTCCAGCTCCAGTCTACATCAAGCGCAAATTTGCAACATCAGTTTTGTCAGAAACAACTCATTTAGCCACAGATAATAGGTGCACCACAATAGTAATTGAAAAGATGTGCTAGGTGTCACAGAGGAACTATAGTATGACATATGCATTGCGTGCCGCAAATAATTTCACCAAAAGCTGAAAATAGGGAACTGAGTGTTTGCAGCAATAGATACCTGTCCATAAGTAATTATTGTCCCATTTGTGCCATCGATGGCATCTGTTTCCAGAAAATAGTCACTTGGTTAGGAATAAGTGAGATGGTTCCTAAACAATCAAGTCATGAAAAAGAAGAAACAAATGTGACTATTTTTCATGGATGAATTCAGAACATAACAGAATAATTAAAACCTGAGACGATGGGCACTGCAAGGAAATTGTAGACGTCAGACTGTTCAGCATCTTCATAGAACACCTTGTCAAAGCTGAACATGACATCTTCGTCCCTCTCATCCTAATAGGAGGTTTTTGCCAACGTGTCAGAAACAGAAGCAGCAACTCAACATGTGTGGAGATAGAAAAGCCATACCAACAAGATCACAAGGATATAGATGGAGATGCCTCTAACCAGAGAAGAGAATGTAGCTGGTTCTAGAGTTACAAATTCTTGATTCTGGAGTTACTAATTCTAGTCATGTACAGTAGTGCTTCAGTAATTTACAGTTCAGAATGGCAATGAGGGTCAGAAGTATATTGAAATTAAATTACATAGACTTCTAGAGTACCAGTAGATTTTAAGTACATGGCTGCATATCCAACAAGAAACAACAGCTGAACGTTCGGTGCATGCATTTATCCACAAGAAGCTAACGGCAGTAGCTTGAAGATGGTCCAAACCTTAACAACAAATGATTCAGAGTCCAGTTTCTTGAAGCAGATACTGTCACCATTAGCCTTCCTCTCTTTGTGACTCAGCGGCCTGAACCGCACGCACACAGTCACTTTGGACATCCTGGCAGTCAAACATGTGCCACATCCGGTCAGAAATGGAAAGCCTCAGTATGGTCGAAGATAGAAATATGTATGTGCAGAAATGGAACTGCCATCAGCATTTGGCACTCGTTATGAATCAAGCTTGAGGACTCTGCCAATATTCAAGTACTACCGTGCACAACAATACAGGTAACAGTGCTACGAGTAGCAATCGTGCTGCAACTGGCAAGCTTCACAAAAAAACAGAATACAATACACAAAACAGTCTTAATCTGCCAACTGAGACTAAATTACAGCTCATAAGTAGACTGGCTAAATCGAGTCATGAATGTAAGAATAAGATTAGTGAGGTGTAATAGACAAATCCGCAACAAACCCAACTGGGTGCGGGCAAATCGCATGTAAATTCAAGCACCGATCATCACCAAATAATCGAGTGGGTGAGGAAGCGAATAATTGCTGACCCAGACACTAAAATCAAGCGAACTATTAGTGAATCGAGTTGATCGAACCAGTTCGAATTTCGAAATGTGCCCATGCCCACATCGCTGCAACCCAAAACCCATCTAAAACCCCGGTAGGAGAGAGCGCAAGTGGGGGAAGAGGGATATCTCACCTCGGCGACGGCGAGAGGGCTGAAGAGGCGGGATCCGACGAACCGCTGCTCCGCGGAGGCGAGGGAGTCGGGGCTGCGGGCTTCTGGGGCAAGATTCGAGCCGATAGCGGCAGCGCGGAATATTTGCCGCCCGCCTCCGGGAGTCCAACTTGCGAGTAGGGATCGGGGTCTCAAGGGGTAAAATAGTAAAAAAATTTATGATTTTACCCATAAGAAGGGTAAAGTTGTCTTTGTTTTAAAATTATAGTGTTAAGATCACAAAGTTGAACAACGAAGGATAAAATCACAATTGAACATTAAATCAAGAGTAAAAGTGTAATATGATTTATTTCTGTTTGATAACTAACTCCTTGTAAATAACCTCTTTAATATTATATTTTCAGTTTGATCTATTTCAATCACCTAAATCAATTTGACGTGATGATTTAGCGTGACATATGACAAAATGTCAGGCCACATAAATTAAGTTTATTTTATTATGTAATATTTGGTCACATATGAATAAGACATATCTACTACTAAGTTAATATGTTCACTAGTATAATCGGATATTCAATATTTATATTGAACCATGATTAATAAATAATAAAATATGGCGAACATATGCCACAACCGCCTGCCCGTTACACCGTTTTCCCAAACGTCGTGGCCCACGGGAACCGAAGAGAGGAGTTAAGTCCTTCCCAACCACGTGGGTCCCGCGGTCACATCCACGCACCGCGCGTGCATGTTAGGGTTTTGGAGCGTGCGGCACCGTCCGCGGCGGTGGCTTCCTTCGCACGCCCGTCCTGGCTGGGCCGCGCGGGCTTCGCCACGAGTGATAGCCTGCTATCAATTTAGGGTTGTTTTAGGAAAAGCTCAGCAAATTAGTAATGAGTTAGTGAGCCTTCTAGTGTGAGAGTGGGTACGAAATGTATGCTGCTACGCAGTTTAACTTACATATCAAAATCATTGTATAGCACAGATTAATAATCCATGAAGATGAATGGCAATGATCCACAATGATTTAAGATCGTAAATAAAAAATTAGCTGCCAGAGTAAGATTACAACGTCAAAATGATATCTCAACTCCCAAACGATCGAAAATCGTTGCCGCGTGCATGATACAATCGCGGCGGCATATTATTGTTATGCCGTGGAAACAAGATGACATAATAAAAATTCCTCACTGCCATGAGTTTTTACTTGAAAAAACTATCAATTAACTAAACCGTTAGGCTATAATAATAATCGAGGCCATTGATTTGGAGATGAGTGGTCTGGAAGAAGGGAATGTCCCGAATTGACATTGCAAAGCAATGTTAGAGCATTCGAATTCGTAGGAGATCTGAGATGCTCTTCAAGGCTTGAACTTGAACAGAGAACAATACCGTATCCAAAATGCTCATGTAACGAGGATTGAAAACAGTCGGAGGTTGAGGAGTCGCATGTGACTTTGGTGTGGGAGTAAAGCGACGGTAGCGGTAGATAAAAATACAGAGCACAGAGGGAGTACAGATAGCAGAGGGGGATGACGAGTTTGGTATTGTACGTGGCAACATACTGAGCCCCCTCCTCTCCAACACTCTTGGTTACCTAATCGCAAACTTTTCTTTTGTTCTCTCAACTACCACTAAATTCGCGTGTAAAAAAGAAAGAACAACATAATCATCAGCTACTACAATCATGGCAGTACTTCACGTCATCACATGCCCATGTGCCACGCGATGCACTAGCTTCCCCTGTTCCCCAACGCACGAATTAAAGTGGATAAACAAGCCAAGGGCAGCTAACGACACCGGGAGAAATTGATCATGAGGACCACTAATGTGCATTGCATATAATTTTATTCTCTTTTTTCCCCCAAGGATCATTGTATTCTTTCGGCCAGAGAAAAAGTGGGTGCCCTTTACGCCGACCACAGCCTTAGTTACTCGTCATGCGAAGCTCATTTAGCGTGATAACGTAGAGGAGCACATTGCATACGTAACGAGTAACACTTCTGCCAAAACCAGCTTATGCTAGCACTCCTAGTTAATTACCATGCGAAGCTCACTCAACTTTGATGGGAGTTGAAGAAAGTTAGGCGCTCCAGTTTCTTGGTACGCGAAGGCGACTATTCACCAGCTTCTACCGAAGGTTCGTCGGTTTGGTCAATGTAAAACGAGAGGGTGTGCACGAGCAGCAGCTCGATTAGCGAATGAAATTATGAAAGTCAGAGTTGGCTAATTGTACGTGAAGCTTTGTTTATTTTATCGAAAGAAAACAAGTAGTAGTACCACCGTAGTACACCTTTCGATGAGCGTGTAGTGGTGCTAGTGCGCGCACCAGTGGCACAAACGCCATCAATGACAGTGGGCCCGCGAAACGAGCCTTTGTAACACTATAGGCCCGTTGCGGTGCGCGGCGGCCCTGGCCATCCGGGGACGACCATGGATTGGTGGTACGACGAGCACGACGACAATTTGCTGGGGCGCAAAGCAACCCGGGAAGCTTCTTCCGCCACCACCCGTGGTCCGTGGTCCACCAACGCCCGGCGGTGGCAGCTTGCGGCCGCGGCTTGGCTCTTCCCGGGTCCGGTGGGTGCGCGTGCGGTCTTGCTGCACCGGGTCCAGCGCGAGGCGTCGTGGCCACAAAGGACACGCCCCGCTTTGCGCTACGCGTACAAACACCCAGGAGGGCTACAGTGCCGAGTAATGGCGCTGTCTGGTTGGAAATTCGCGAGCTGGTGGACCTGGTTCACGGCAGTCCTCTTTCTTCAAGCAAAAAAAGAGGATTAACGTACTGGCAGAATTAGCGAGTGAGTGACTATACCTTGCAGGTTTTCTCTTGCTTTTCTTGCCAGGTTGAGCAATTAAGGAAGGACAAGTTTGTTAGAAAAAGGATTAAAGCGAATTGAAGGAAAGGTGAAGTAGACATGAAAAGGTACAAATAATCATAAAAGGTACCTCATATAATGAACCTAATTGGAGCCAAATCTCAATTTGATATAGGCACCTATTGTACGGAATGTAACTCTTTGTCTAGAATTCACATATGGACATATGGTGTAGGAGAAATATTTACTACTACCTCATTGTCATGCCGTAAATTTCCAGACCTGCTCCGTAGAAAGTTTGTACAAGCACGTAGGTCTTGCGTAAATCCCGACCTTGCCACAAAAGTACTGAACCTTCTTCACTCAACGATTAACCAAAGCCATTTACTGACATCATTTACAGTCCTAAAAAGCAAGAAACTGAAAAAAGCGCAGCTTGAAAATCACGGAGGAGCAGGGGTTATATGTTGTGGACCGAGTCCAAGTAGCACTGGGGCACACCGCGTTGTCAGCATTTCAGGCTTGCAGCGAGCAGGCCAAAGGCAGAGCTCTCCTCTCACCCGGAGCGGAGCGGAGCGGAGCCTTCCCTTTCCCACTCCTCCCCCATTCGAACGAGGTATCCGAGGTGGCCAAGCGCGGTGATGGCGGCGGCGAGGCCGCACAAGGCGCCGCCGGCGCGCGTGCCCACGCGGTGCGTGGCCGTGCTCTGCGCCGCCTGCTTCCTCCTCGGCTTCGGCGTCGTCAACAGGTTCGTACCATGCCTCCACCCCCAAATCCGCCGGCCTTCCCGTAGCAGTCTACCAGCCAAGCCTCCTGTTCATATGGTTATACCTGCTGCAATCTGTCCGTTTCGCCGGGAACTGAGACAATGCTCGCCGATTTGAAGGGCGGAAACTGTGATAGTTGGTTTATGTTGGTTTCCTTTTTGCAGATATTGGGCAGTTCCTGAGCATCCCGGTTGCCCAAACAAGGTAATTCATCAATAATTCGACCCCAGATTTTCCCCTCTTGCTTTTACGTTCCTACTGTGGAAGCACATTTCCAATTAATTGGTCGCCAATTTTCCAGGCAGGTTCGAGGTCCGCATTGAGCCAAGTGTCACAGACCCGCGAAGTAATAATGTAACGTTGCAAGCCTCTTCAGTTCTGAATTTACTTTGTCAAGTTGAGATTTGATACAGTGTACTTACCAGTGTTTCAATCGCAGGGCTTTGGATAAGACGATATCTGAAATCGAGATGCGCCTGGCTGCTGCCAGAGCAGCGCAGGCGACAAGCCAGGGTATGTCACCAAGTGATTCAGAGGGTGAACCAGAAAGTATGCAGCCTAGAGCATCCTATGTAATGGGTATTTTCACCACTTTTGCTAACCGTAAGCGAAGAGACTCGATAAGGCAGACATGGATGCCACAAGGTCTGCACCTTTCTATGTTTGTTATGCAGTATGGGTCTTTTTGGCTTTTTTCTCCAGAAAGTATTGAATTCGAGAACTTGTAGGTGATCATCTTAGAAGACTGGAGAAGGAGAAGGGCATTGTTATCCGCTTTGTTATCGGACGCAGGTGCAACTTTGTTTAGACCTGGGGATAAACAATCAAAATAGACAAATATAGCTTATGTTCTTCTCTAAAATAATCCTGAATTTTGGGGTTTCCTTCTTGTAGTGCAAATCCAGATCCTAACAATGACGTGGACCGTGCAATTGATGCAGAGGATAAAGAATACAATGATATTTTGAGACTTGTATGTGGAGTTGACTTGTTTCAAATATACTTTTTTTTTCAATCACTGTCATACAGACTTGATGAGTTTGCAATTTATCATTCCTCACAGAATCATATTGAAGGCTCTGAAGGGCTCTCTATGAAGGTCCAGATGTTTCTTTCAACTGCTCTTAGTATGTGGGATGCTGATTTCTATGTTAAAGCTGATGATGATGTTCATGTCAACATTGGTATGCCAAGACAATAGTACCCTTTTTCCCTTTGATCAGTACATTATAGCACCACACTAAGATTGGAATTTGGGACTCTTTCATCAGGTATCACAAGATCGATTTTGATGCGGCACAGCTCGAAACCTCGGGTCTACATTGGATGCATGAAATCAGGACCTGTTATTGCTAAAAAGTAATATCCCATAATTCCAGATTTTATCCCCTATTTTTCTTTTGTTCCTTGTTATATGGGCAATTCTTACTAGATATACTCCCCAAGAGTTAGATTTGCTATACCAACATTTATTCTCAGAAATGGCGTAACAACTATTCTAATAAAATTCATGTATAATGCTAACAGTGACTCCAAGTATTATGAACCTCATCATTGGAAGTTTGGCACCGCTGGAAATAACTACTTTAGGCATGCAACACGGCAGCTGTATGCTGTAACCAGGGATTTAGCAACTTACATATCAGCAAACCGGTGAGTTTTGATGATGGTACACAATCTCAGATAAACCAGGTTTCGTCATGATTAATCTTTTTCTTTTGATGCCGCTTTTAGGCATATCCTGCACAAGTATTCAAATGAAGATGTATCATTTGGTTCATGGTTGATTGGATTGGATGTTGAGCATGTTGACGAGAGAAGTCTTTGCTGTGGCACTCCACCAGGTTGACTGTCTTCATCTTACTGTCAACTTTTTGTGTTGTCAATATTTACTTGATTTGGTCGAGAGGGTTACATATAGGGAAAATAATTTGAGCACTGTACATGAAAATCAGGCTTGTCTATGATAGGTTCGTCAATGCCAAAGATCCACAATATCTTTGCAGGCAGCAAAGTGGGGGGTTAATCATTGCCAGCTCATTAGGCCATTGCCCAATTGCCATGACTTTGCTTCACCTGGAAGTTATTTGATTTACTGTACTAAGTTTTTTTTTAAAAAAATAGACTAGTAAGAACGAATGATATGAATGTCTAACAACACTACCATCGGCTAGCATATATTTTCATAAACAAAGAACCTACTTTCTCCACTTTTCTGTCCCCCGTTACCAGCAATGGTCCCATACTTAACCAAACAAGTTAATTGCTGAAATTAAGTTTCATATACCTCTTAATGCTACCGACACTGAGCAGTGGATGATTACTGATTTGAATCTATTTTTATTAACAAAAACTTTTACTCTACTTTTTTGCCATCTGCTTACCAGCAGTGGCCCCTCCCCATACTTGACCAAACAAATTCATAGCTTCAACCTCTTAATGCTACCAACACTGAGCAGTATAGTCACTGGCTAGTATCTATTTTCATTAACAAAAACTTCCTTTCTCCACTTTTTTGTCCTCTGCTTACCAGCAATGCCCCCACACTTAACCCAACATGTTCATAGCTGAAATTAAATTTCATATTGTACCTCTTCATGGTACCAACATTGAACAGTGGATAATCACTTTAGGAATACAGGGTCAATGCCATGTGGAAAGTGTAGTTCCTACTGCTGTTCACTAGTCTAGTCCGTGCTGACCTTTTTTTCCTGAGCATCGTAGGAGTACTAGTCTAGTTGGCATGGTTCTATCTTTTTCATGTACAATCAATGTGACCGAAACTGGTACTATTCCGCATGGGTATGCAATTATGCATCTTTTCCGCAGACACTTGCCAATCATTACTGCCGACTCTGATTACTATGGCATGCTTTCAGATGCACCTAATGGAAGTATTTGCCTGTCATATGGTGTTGGGAACCATTTTATCACACTGTTCAGATTAAAGTGTCCAAGTGCTTATGACAGACCTCAGACATTTCACATATTTAATACGGCATCTTCGATATCCTTGCAGACTGCGAATGGAAAGCACAGGCTGGGAACCCCTGCGCGGCGTCCTTCGACTGGAACTGCACTGGCATCTGCAACCCGGTGGAGAGGATGACACAGGTGCACCAGCGATGTTGGGAAGGCCGTGCAGCCGAAGGTGGACACACACAGTTTTGACTGCCGATGGTTGGCACCTGTTGTAACATTTTTCTTTTCTGTAGGCTCTGTAATTACTAATTAGTCTGGAACATTCATCAGTTTTTCAGATGTGCCCTTGCCATCTTTTCATACTTGCCAGTTTACATTTGGGAACGGGAGGGGTAGAAAATGAGTACGCTTTGCCGCCTGCAACCGAAAGCAATTGAAACGAACGACCTCTTAGTTCTCGTACTACGAACTCATCATAGAAAAAACCCTACATCCCCCTTTTTTCTCTTCTGTGACGCGGTTGGGTTTGACTTTGACAGTGGATCAAAAGTTCCAAACCATCACGCACTCTAATTTTTCTTATGATCTGGAGTTGGAGTATATATGGTCGTCTGGACGATTTGCACTGTGTTCTACTACTTCCTTACTAAATTGTTATCGTCGTTGATTTTTTTTATTATTTTTGACCATTTGTCTTATCCATAAAAAGTTTAAGAAATTGTTGGAATGTATTTTATCACTAAAGAAACTTGAAATATAGCATATAACTTTTTGTATTTAAAGATTATTTTAATAAGATGAATGGTCAAACAACACGAAAAAAATCAATGACGACCACAATTTAGTAAAGAAGGGAGTATTTTTTTATTTATATAAAATGTACCTCTGTTAATGCTCAGCTTCAACCAAGAAAAATATTTCATGGGCTCATCCGCGTCTGTCTGCGGGCTGCAATCGCTTCTAGATGGGCCAACATATCCAGGAGTAAGAAGAGAGTGGACTGGCCTCGGCGTGTCACCTCTAAGGCTCTAACTGCTGCTCAAAAAAAAAAAAAAAACCTCTAAGGCTCTAACCGAGGCGGAGAAGAAGAGCTCCAGCGGCAGCGAACGCCCCTGAGCCCTGACAGCCGACGGAGGGGAAAAACAGAGAGGGCTCAGCGTTTGGAGGGAGAGGTACCGTCGTCCACTCCTGTCATGGAACGCGAGCAGCAGCATTGTCTCGGTCAAACTCTTGGCAGGTGTAAGTAACCCTCAATCTCCCCTCCCTCGCCCTCTCCTATGATTAGCTTCCCTCCGCTGCTGAGTTTAGGAAAAAAAGGGTTTCCTTTCACCTAACTGATTAATTGGGACTAATGTTAGACGGATACCCAATTTTGGTTGTTTATTAGTGTTAAAAACCGTCACTTCGATTATTGTTCCGTGATCAATTCATGGCATGATGAATTATTATAACAATGCTTGTTGGGTTGTAGATGGATCTATTGAAGGCAGAGAGGATTTGTCCTTTCAACAGCCTAGTGATGGTGATTCTCAACATGGTGAAACATTGGGAGACTCAATCCCATGCCTCCCTGAGGTACGGCGCATGAAATTCTGATGATGGCTTGGATTGCAAGCTTAATTCCATTGTGACTACTCTAACCACACTAATTCGTGGGACTACGCCAGTCGCCACATGGAATCGGTATTGCCGTATTGGAGTTTTTCCAGATTTCATATTAGCTACTATGTTTAACAATAAAAAAAGGTAACATATCCTATGAGAACCAGGGTTCGTGTGAGAAGCTATGAGAACTCCAATCCGAGCCACATGATCTAGATCCAATAGGGTGCATGAATTCGGGTGGGAGGGGGATTTGCAAAATCACCGCCCACTTAATCATACTTTTGCAAATGCACTATGTCTTACGTTTTTGTAGATCTGAAAGTGACCTAAAAAAAGGATCTAAGAGTAGATGTCCAATGAATTGTTCGTATTGACGCCCGGTGCCATTCATCACTAGTCTGGTACAGGTCCATAGGAACACCATGTAGCGTTTAAACGTCTTGTTTCCAGGCACATACAAGGGAAAGATACAATTTACCTTATCATAAACATTTTCGAAATCCAATTTTATCATGCTTGTGCAATCACATAGACTCGTAGAGAGCTACCATAGGCGATACCCCATGTGCTTTTAATGTTTTCGTTCTCTGATTGAAATTCCATCTAGTTTTTGTTTAGCAATATATTACTAGAGTTGGGCCTCCCATATTGAAACTTTAACTCATGCTTGTGCACACAGGATATCTGGTGTCATATACATTCCCTAATGCCAATGCGTGAGGCTGCTCGTGCTGCTTGCCTTTCTCGCAGCTTTCTACATTCGTGGAGATGTCATCCCAACCTCACCTTGGATTGGAAAACACTTTGCTCGAAGGAACCTTGGAGAACTTTCAGCTGCAGAGTTGATAGCATTCTCAGAAATCACTTAGACATTGGCTTGAAGAATGCTTGATACTCGTGATGATTTCACTGCTCGTCCTTACGTTGAAGGTTGGCTCCAGGTTGCTGTTAGACCAGGGATCGAAGAACTCTACCTTGCGCTATATCGAAAGGACAACTTCCCATGCTCCCTTTTATCTGACGGGGTTAGAAATTCGATTCGCTATCTTCAACTTGGCTCTTGTTCCTTTCATCCCACAGCTGAACTTGGGCCCTTGAAAAGCCTAACAAATTTGTGCCTGAATTCTGTGTGCATTAACACAGATGAATCGGACGGTCTTCTTTCCACCTCCCTTGCTTTGAAGCAATTGGACCTATATAATTGTTGGAAGATAACTTACCTGAAGATACCTTATGTGCTGCAGCAGTTCAGTTCCCTAAGTGTTACATTATGCAGGAGGCTGCAAGTGATAGAGATCGAAGCTCCAAATGTCTCCCGTCTCGACATTTCGGGAAAAATGAAACTCTCACTTGGAGAAGCATTACGAATGAAGGACTTTAACCTGACATGTACCAACAGCATCTGTTATGCTCGTGTCGAGCTTCCGTCTAGGCGTCCACTATGCCAAATCTTGAGACTCTTGATTTATTTTCAGATGAGGAGGTGTGCTCTAAGACTTTATGTACTGAAGAGTAGCCATGCATGTGTATGCCTCCTACATAAATATAGTTAATCTGAACATGACATATTTGCTGTGCAGGTGGTTAATATGCCAGTGCTTTCTACCAAATTCCTCTACCTCAAACACCTGATTATTTGTATGCCATCAGTGTTGACCTTTTCTCCATCCTATGATTATTTGTCCCTGTTATCTTTCTTCTAAGCGTCTCTTACCTTGCAGACTTTTTTCTTAGATGTAAGGCGCTATCCATCCTATTGATACTACCTGCAACTGCAAATATATACAGTCACTCTGTTTGGTCCATTATTTCAGTTTCCTTTCTTCAGGTATCTCAGAAACAAATGGAGCACGAATCAGTTTTTGGAGGTTCGGCACAGCTGAGGCAGTTGCCTGAATGTCGCCATTACTGCCTCAAGAGTGTGGAGATCAAAGGGTTCAGCTCAGCGAAGGCCTTGGTTGAGCTAACATGTTGCATTGTCAAGAATGCATACTCACTTGAGCGTCTTGTGTTGGACACCGCTCCTTTCCAGACTAGATGTTCTTGGGAAAATAGTAGAGTGCCTTGTGTGCCCATGGAGAAGATTGAGCTCGAGGAAGCCTTTAGAGGAATTGAGGCCATAAGGACTTACATTGAGAGTGAGGTTCCGCCGACAGCCAAGCTGACTGTTAAGGAGCCTTGCGCACGGTGTCAGTCCCGTGGATCTATTATGATAGATCTCACAAGTTGCAGCCTGAGCTATGCTGCTGATGGGGCGTGTAAATGTCATAGGCACCAGTGCGCCACGGCGCGCCATTTATAGTCTTCGTAGTTGCAATTTAATCATAATGAACCATGCTTCATTTCATAGATTATTAAAGTTATTATCTTGAATGAACAATCAACAATGTATTTCAATTTAATTTAATTAAAGATTTACAGAGCATGTTCTGTTTGTTGAATTATTATTGGAGTTGATTATTTTTTTAATTTTCTTGGAACGTGTGGATAACGTTTTCTGGAGGATTAGCGGTTGATATAGAAGAGGTTTTATTCGATGACCTGGGACATGGTTGTTGGATACATCACCAGCCTGCAACGCAACAGTTTTTCCATGTATGAAGCTTGCCATCTTTTCCTGGCCATTTTGAGCACGAATTGTGGAACATAATACCTTACTGGTGCTAGTCATGGATTTGAGATTATCTCTGACAAAAGTGAGCTCTTACTGGTCTTAGGGATACATTCTAAGTACACGTATCTTCTACAGCTGAAATACGTGCCAGTACAGAGTACATATATGTTAAGGCAGAGAGAGATATACACCAAATAAATCGCTGACCATAAAGGTACGGATACAAAAATACAGTGCAAATTTTCCGTCAAAAAAAAAACAATACAGTGCAAATAGACCGTATACTACACAAAAGTACGGATTCATGTAGAGTACACCGTTGAGCCGAAGCCTCTCAGCAGCAGAGGCGCGACACGGATCGGTTTCCTCCGTCGTCCCCCTCCTT
Source organism: Chloris gayana (assembly GCA_031894775.1). NCBI lineage: Eukaryota > Viridiplantae > Streptophyta > Magnoliopsida > Poales > Poaceae > Chloris > Chloris gayana. Next base: position 71,669 of record JAUNZO010004919.1, read on the forward strand.
CTCCAAGCAAACGGCACTGAAAAAGCCCAACCCCGCCGCGACACGCCGGCCCTTCCCATCCGCGCTGGCCTCCCTGTTCTTCTCATCTCCCGGTTCCTCCTCTCTCCCTTTCCCTCTCCGCTACATGGGAGCGGGGACTCCCTAGGGTGCCTCCGCCGCCGTCGCCGCCACCATGTTCGAGGGGGTGGTGAGCCAAGTGCTCGCCGGCCTCCTCGGTCGCTACGTCAAGGGCATCCAGAAGGAGCAGCTTAAGATCGGAATCTGGAACGGTTCGTCCTCGATCCCCTCCACTCCACTCTAGGCTCTAGCCCTGCGCCCCCGGCCCCTGGCGGCTCCGCGGCGCTCTAATCCTGAGCATGTCCTTACCCCACTGCGCTGTAATTCGTGTGTATTCGGTGGCCGCAGCATTAGTATAGATTCCATGAATACATTTGGCGTTGCTTTCGTTTGGAATTTGATCAGTGTGTAGTAATCCTGATACTGTCCAGTTTGATCCGGCTGCAGTTTGCTTAATGCTCAGTGTTCAGTTACCTTTACCTATGCTTCCTGCCTCTAGTCAATATTAGACATTGAGCTGCTACTTAAGTCTTAGTGGTGCTAATAATGGCATTGAGTGTGGCTTAGCTCGTGTTTGTACTGCCTATGTGATGCTGATGAAATTTCAAATGACTCCATGTTTGGCAGAGGAAGTACTACTGGAAAATGTAGAGCTGATTCTGGAAGCCTTTGACTACCTGCAATTGCCATTCGCGCTCAAGAACGGTATTGATTATTGGACCCAGTTATAATGTCTTCTCATGTTGTTACCTAGGATTTAGCTAGGTTGTTGTGCTGAGACAAAACCAGTGTTTAGTAGTGTAATATTGGTTCTTATAAATTCTTTTAATGCTTTGTAGGGCGAATTGGTAAGCTAAGCATCAGGATTCCATGGAAAAAGCTTGGATGGGATCCTATAATTATTGTCGTGGAAGATGTCTTTGTATCTGCATGTCCACGGGAAGATTCTGAGGCATGCCACTGAATTTGGTCATATTACACTGCTCATTTTGCTCCTCACAGGTGTTTCTACCCTGTTGACCGAATAAATGCTTTGTTTTGTTACCAGTGGAGCTCTGATTCTCTGGATAAGAGAGAACTAGCTGGAAAGTTGGCTAAACTTAATGCCATAGAGCTTGCTAAATTTTCCAGAAGAGTTACAGGTCAGTCTTGACTCCCATGTTCCCTATATCCTTTCTGTGCTCGTGATAAGGCTCTGGGCCTGGGAATGGGATACTGGGATGGGGTAGTCCTAACTCTCAATCAGAAAAGGTGGAGGCATAGAATTAAAACCCTCTCGTTGCAGTCCCTTTGTTATACCTTCCTGTCTGCAAACTGAGAGATCCTTTTTAGTTTTCATTGTTTAAGTAAACTTCATAGTAATTTTACTTCACTGTTAGCTTAACAACTTCTCTTGTGTTTTTCAACTTAACATTTCTTTTTTCCATCCCGCACCTTTTCTGTTCCCCTGGATGCAGATCTTTACTTAATGGATAACCTGAACAAAGAATCAAAATTGTGATATTATTATACCAAGTATGTAGTCTGTTGATCTTAAACCTTCATGGGAAGATTTGGATACTTTCCATAAATAAATTGTTTTCACTGACATGTTTTTTTTTCTTTTTGACCACATGAATGGAATTGCCCTCTTGACACTATTCTTAACCTTCACTATTCTTTTGACTGCTAGATAACCAAACAGGCCAGTCATTTTTGTCCTACATATCAGCAAAGGTAACAGGCTTGCATTATTTCGTTTAAACAGCAAAATTTCTGAAAGGCGGGCTGAATTATTGATTGTTTTGTCAATTTTTTAAAACTCTTCTTGGCAGATACTGGATAATATTGAAGTTTCTATGCGAAATGTTCATATTGTATACATGGATTCCCCGAATGATCAAGTATGTCTGCTCTTTGGTTTCCTGTTACTCAGTATTGTGTATGGTATTGTTTCAGCTCCCGTTCAAGTTTCGTGATACCTCAAATTATGCTAGTACTTTTCCTAGAAATTAATTCTATTAAGGTGCTCAGAAAATACCTAAACTCATCTTTAGGTACTAACAATTTAATATGTATGTGGATAAACTATGTCCATAAATTTTTTTCCACATATGGCCTATAGCTGGCCCAAGGGGAAAGTGTGCTACTCTGCTTTTACTGGCTTGATTGTTCATATAAGATGGTTTTGTTCCCTGAAGTCAATGATGCAACTGTGACAAGTAGAGATAAGATGGTTTTGTTCCCTGAAGTCAATGATTCAACTGTGACAAGTAGAGATAAGTTGTGTTTGTTTGTTTGTTTGTTATGTTCTTTTGTTCTGCACTTCTATTTGAACTTTTTAAACCATCTAAATAGTGACTCTCTTCCTGCGCGTTTGAAGAAATAAATGTCTCTCTCTTCTTCTGAAGTTGTTTTTGTGTTGATTAAAACAAAATCCAAATAGCATCAAATGGGTCATATTGTCTTCTTTCCGCAACCTAATTTTCGTTGCATTCATATATGTTTCACAAATGCCTTTCTGACCTTCACTGTTATTATTATTATTATTATTATTTTGTTTGTTCTTACATATGCTTATGTTCTTGGTCAATTGTCTGTAGGGGAGCTTTATATTTGGATTGGAATTCTCTAGCCTTGAAATACAAACAGATACTCAGAAGCAAAGTTTTGCAATGTGAGTTTGTCCAATCATTTTGCTCCTTTTGTTCTTTAAATCAACAGAAAATCAGTACATTGGTACCAAAGCCTCCTGTATGCTAGTTTAATCCATTGTTCAACTTATTCTTCATTATTTTGTTGCTGAATATGAGACTAGGACATATTTTGATCAGAGAACATAATTTTAGATCACAAGAGTTGTAATGAGGTTGCTGAATATTTTGTTTGGAAATTTGAAATGCTTGCAGTTATGTGGAAGGTCCCTATCCTTAGAAATTTTGCATTAGAAACTGCTAAGCATTCTGCTTAATGGAACTTATGTTTCTGGTCGGCAATATACAGTGGAAACCATTTGGACTAGCTTAGTCATTAATTTTTCCGTAGCATATCTTCATAAGCGTCATAACGTGGCAATGCCATCACCATATATTTTATAGACTCACTAGTATTTAAATATTTCATGCAATTGAGCCCTTATATAGTTATATTTTTCTGTGCGGTATATTAATATTCGTTGTCTTTATATGCTTTATAGGTCGTTGATGGCTAGGTCAAGACAAGATGAAGTAAACAAGATAATAGAGATATCAAATGTTGGAGTTTACTGTCGTCAGTTAGAAGAACAGCAGGATATGTGTCATATTGGTGCACTTACTGATACTCGATTTAGTTTTGATCTGGGAAATGGCTATTCAAGAGATAATTATCTTATAAATCCATTTTGCGTGACTGTATCTGTACTTGTAAGTGCACTTTTCACTCTCAACAGGATTCCATTTTCAACAGCTTTCTGACTACTTTCATATTTACTCAATTATCTTTTCGCTAAATGTGACCATACTGATCTGATGCAATCCTGTGTATTATAGGCTAACAAAGCAGCAAAAGTTGATGGTGCCCCTCAATATGACATGAATGTAGAACTTACTGCATTGGTTCGTATTTTTCTTTTCTAGATTTCTATTTTTACTATAAGCATGCCAGGGCTGATTTGATAACTACCTGCTTCTATTTTTCATATTGTCTTTGTAGGCCCTAGCAGTTGATGAAATCCAGCTCCAGCAAATTTTGAACCTTTGTGATTACTTCACTATCTGTGCTTTGCGAACAAAGTAAGCTATTCTAATTTAGATGGCTAAAAATTATTATCCTGTTATCTTATTGGGGTTCATTACCAGTTCCATTCATTGCTTTGTATGGGAACTAGAGTTTCCTTTGCTGTTTTTCATTAGAAAACTATATATATTTTTTAATATGATTAGAAAACTATATTGTTCCTTGCTCGGTGGTAATGTTTGTTCATGTGGTCTGTCGACCTTCGAATGAATAAGGTTGTAATTTAATGTAAAAGAATAACCACAATTTAGCCAGTAAATGGGCTATGTAATCTTGATGAATCCTCACTCCCATCGGAGTAGATATCCAAAAGAATGATTCTGGTGGCAACATTTCTAGAAATAAAAGTCATCATTAATGTTTGTACCATTTGCTCTTGATCTTTGTATCTCCTAATGAATACTTCTGTATTTTCGTATACATATAGAATAACAACAACCACAATTTAGCCAATAAATGGGCTGTGTATTTTTTGGTGTATGTTCAAGAAAATGCTTCCGGTGGCAATATTTATTCATGGTAGTCATGTTCATGAAAGTGAACTCCTTCGGTTTACTGATGTAACAACAATGGTCAATGGTTTCTATCTTTTAATTTTCGTTTAGCCTTGATTGATACAGAAAGACTATTCTAACAATATTCCTGTAACTTTCACAGATATGGCCGTTACCGTCCATTTCAAAACTCTTTATCTAAGAGACGTATAGGTTGGCAGAGAATGTGGTGGCAGTATGCTCAGAGGTCTGTTTTAGCAGATGTTCGCAAAAGGCTGAGGAAAACTTCATGGCGTTATTTGGGGCAGCGACTGTGAGTCCCTCAATAAGTATTGTTTAACCAAACTAATTGAATGGGTGAATATTTAGGTCAATAAAGAAAAGAAACATAGGCTGTCAATCACAACAAATGAACTCAATGATGTGAGAACTCATTAGTTTTCTTTTCCTATAATCAAGCTTCTGGGAGTTCTTTTAAATACCAAGGAATGGATGGAACCCGTCTGCTGATAGATAGGAATATCAAACCAAAATTTAAATTTAAATTGTGCCATTGATGATACTTGAAATTGCTAACCTGATTTCCTGTTGGAACTCTAGAAGCATCACTATTGATTCTCTAGTTCATCAGTAGAAATGAAAACATAACTTGATCGTATGGGATCAAGTTTTAGACTATAATTTTGAGAACACTTACAATTTGTGATTCACGTTTCTTATATGAATATCTTCTGCCTATTTCCATCATCTTGCACTCACACTTTGGCCGTTTGATGATCTTTCCTTGAGCAATATTGACAAATTATATATTTTGTTTGCACACCTTTGTTTTAATATTCCTGTCAATGGATTAGTAAACCTTCTAGAGATCTGGCCTTTAGTTGTGCCTTTTCGACATATTTTACAGGGATTCCCGACGGAAATACGTCAATTTATACCGGATGAAATTGGAGCTTCTGCAGAAAGGACAGGTATGGATTTCTTAGCAATAATTTGTTTCATTTTTCTGAAGCACTCATTGATGTGTTACTAAGCTACTACGCACCAACCAGTTCACCCAAAAGCCTAAGCTGGTGGGGAAAGGTGGGCTTTTCACTTATACACTTCAACATCCCCACTCACGTGCAGCCCGAAATGTGGGCGCAAACGTGGAAATAAAGAGGCGGAGACACAACGTCTCTGCCAGGATTCGAACATGAGGCCTCTGGCTCTGATACCATGTTACTAAGCTACCACACACCAACTAGTTCACCCAAAAGCCTAAGGTGATGGGGAAAGGTGGGCTTTTCACTTATTCACTTCAACATAATGCACATGATATTTATAGTTTAGTGCAATGACACAACGGGCTCACGGTTGGCTAGCACTATCATTTATATAGTAATCATTGTACTCTAGAAAATATAAAGGTGTATGTTGCATAAGGAAAATGATGGGAAGGTAGGAGCTATAGCAAACATGGTAACCCTGTTTTGCTGTTTTTATTTTAATTCTCTGCCTGATAGGCCTATTTCCTAATATTTGTGCTGATAATAGTAGTTAGTTTATTTAACATTTCTATTTGTCACTCTGAAGTATTGCCCTCCATCATACCCCACATCCAGTACATAACCTTTGTTCCCTTAGAAATTATCTGTATTGGATTTTCAGTTTTATTGTATCAGGAGATTTAACTTAAATGCTTTTATGATGGTTTCTGGTCTGAAAATTCTGTCGTTAGGACAGATGGGTGGTACAAATTTGCACTAATGAGATTGTCCTAATGACAAGAAAAACTGAACAGAGGATTACTTTTCATGAATTAACTGTATCTGAAGTTTGCATTTTCCAGACTGTTAGTAAAGACATTTTACAAGAGCTTGAAAATATGGACAAAGAATGTGATATGGATGATATACTAAACTACAGAACAATTTCAGAGCAACAAATGCAGGTACTTGGTACTTCTATCCCAAGATTTCTGTGATGGTGATTAAGTATTACATTTTGTTCAGTTTAACATTCAAGTTCAATACGTAATTACCCATTTTACATAGAATTTTGATTGTTGGAATTTGATTTGTATTTACCTGAAGTATTTGACATCTAACATCCATGATTCATCCTTGCTACTGATTTCCGAACTTGACCTGGGCAGTAGGCCTGGATGTTTGGTTAATACAATTGATTTTCTGCTGTTATTTTGGTAAAATAGTATTTGGTTACTGGAAAACGTAAACCAAATTATCATAAAAAAGTGTTTTTTGGTTTCGGTAAATTCTGAATAGTTTTCGGTTTTTACCAAACAAACCAAAGTTGAGGAAAGCCCCCCCCCCCACACACACAAAAAAAAAAAACGAAATTTCATCCCTCACGTCGACTTATTGGCTGCTGTTGCTCAGCCATGCCTGCCTTGCTGCCTGCTATCGCTTGGTTGCTCTCCGTCCTACTTGAGGTTAGCCACCATGACCGGTGTGAATCGGGTACCCGAGTGATGGCACCGCAGCTGGTTGCATCTTTATCTTGTGGGGCTAGCGTTAGGCTTGATTACTTCAGGGTGTACATTTTATTGTGGACTTATGTTTGGCTGGGCATGGAGAAGTGGGCAGTGTTGTCTGATTCAAGACCAAATGAAGTACTCAATTTGTGGATTGTTTGGTTCTTCAGTTTTGTACCTATAAATAATTTTGTTGATTATATTCAAGATGTTATTAGCCTTGGAATCAAAGCAAATATCAGCCCCTCCAAGTCTTGGAAATTGCATGGCATGGGCTTTAGTTTGTCTTTTCAGTAGATTTCTGTTTGTGGATCATACCTAAAATGTTTCAGTAACTTAGGGATCACTTGGGCATCACAACGGTTCAGGCCTCTTTGTTCATGAATATCTTGGCACACAAAAATTTAGCTGCAGAAGTAGAAAAATGACCAACGGTAGCTGTGATTGTAAAGGATTTGTTTTTGTTATTGTAAAAAGTGACTCAATAGATGTATTATGACATTTGTTTAGAGCAAAACAAAGGCAGATGGAGTCTGCTCTTCCCCTGAAGAGGCTCAGAGCAGCTAATATGTGGAATTAGGTTTAATCCTTCTTTGTTGGATTGATGATGCACCTGGCATTAATAACCTCCCAGCACAAGATGGCGACAACCTTTAAGAAACTGATCTTATCTGAACAATCCTTTTAATCAGAATTGGTTTATCTTGCTAATGGAGAATCCTTTGGTTATACTTTCTTCTTATTTGCCAGCATAACAATATTGATACAGGCCTATTCTTTGGTAACATATCACTTCTAATTGGCAGGAATCGTCAGTGAAATCTACGAAAGATATATTTTCTAGCCCTGGAAGTCCTCGAACTGATGAACAGTCAGCAGGGACAAGCCGTGGATGGTTAAACTGGCTGTCTCTTGGCATGCTTGGTGCTGGTGGAACAGCTGAAAGTAGTTCATTCGCTGGTGTAGTCTCAGAAGACATTATTAAGGTTATACTTTGTAGTCCTAAACTTTCTGCTGATGTGATCAACTAGTTTTAATGCAATTCCGTTCTTTAGGAACAGGTATTATAAGATTATTATTATTATTTTCAGGATATATATGAGGGAACAGAATTTCATCCCGTTTCTTCTGCAGAAAACTTTTCGACAAAAGAAAACTACTATTCTCTGTTTGTTAGACTATCTATCTCTCAGATTCTTACAACTGTGAGCTCCAGGCAAGTGTTGCATTTTTAGCTCTTCTACCTTTCCGTGATTATGTACTTTATGATACAGTGGATTTAGTCACTATGGCATTGCTAACATGTGCTTCCAAACCAGTTGAGGAAAGCTTGTTAAACTAAAAATTATTTTTGCTAGCTCCAGTATTTTTTTCTGGTTATGCCTCTAAAAGAAGTGGTGCAATGGCAATAGAAAAACAAATCTGCTTAAAAGATGAATGGCAGTGATAATAGAACTCCTAATTTATAGTTTGTTTCGAGTGCTCACAAATTGCAGCTTTATGAAAGACCGAAGCGTTAGTCTTTGTAGGATTCTTTTGGTCCAAGACATCACAAATGATACTACGATGTGGTGTCTGGCTGGAGCAAAAGGATCGCATGCTGTCTGGCCGTAGCTAGTAGCAGTGGTGTCGGGTTGTGTTTTGTCTTTACGGGCGATACCCGGGTGTACCTATTTTAACTACCGCCCTAGGGCGGCTCTGTACGGTCCACGTTGGACTTTTTCTTTCTTCTTAATATAATGATGCACAGTTCTCCTGCGTATTTGAGAAGAAAAAAAGAGTTCCAAGTGCTCAAATAGTTTGAATTTTGGTGCTAGAAATAACTCAGGTTATTTTCTAATTTACAAAAGTTGCCTAAAATTCTGTTTATGTTGAGCTTAACCAAAAGAACAACAAAGTCCCAAGCAAGTTATGTGACTCTTGAGATGAAACCCAATTATAGTCACACTGTCAAAAAGAAGCTAATAGTATAAGAAAATGCATTCTAGTTTAAATTCTAATAATTACAATTCTACTTAATTACTATCATTTTGATTCTTCATAAGTCCTTGTTACATATTCTTTTCATCTGAATATCTGATGCGTGTCCCACTAGCAGTTCAGGAAATTATACCTCCTAAATTTCTTTACTTTGTCCCAATGGTGAAGCTTTTTTTTAATCTAGAAAATATAGTCAAGTTTTATTTTCTTGAAAACGTGTGAGAGTTGCGCTTCATTATATTAAGCAGAAAAATGTGATAAGAACCTCAATACATGTCACACACACCCTGACAGTTTTTAGTTTACATTCATGCCTTGTAAATTGCAACAAGAAGTTTTCTCTTACTGAGTTAACTTAGTGGGATGTGAGGCCGTTTTTATTTTCTAACTTTTCTAAACTTTGGTTTAGGAGGTTCGGCATGAAGCTTGTAGATGCGACGTTCGCTGGACTTGGTATTGAATGTAAAATATGGGATGACTCAATAACTATTCTTGCCTGGCTTGATTCACTTCAGATTTTTAATCCGTTCAATAAAAATGAAATCTTGCAAGCCGAGAAGGTACATTATGGTTTAATCCTCAGACCTTTTTACCACTCATTTATGAGTTCCTTATTTCTTAAATTGATACCTATTTTAGGGTAGCACAAGTGATGGTCTTGGGGCACCAGTTATCAGTGTTCAAGTTGACTATCCCAAGTCCAATCAAAGATTGGAAGCTTCAATAAGAGTACTTATGTTCTTTTCTGTCCAGTGTGAAGTTATTGCATTCAATCATTATGTTCCTGATTGCTTATTGTTGATATGCTGTCCTTTTATTTCTAGGTTGTTGTACAGGAAATTAGTGCCATCTATGAACCAGAATTCTTTGTTAACGTCCTACACTTTTGTGATCCATTTTTGGCTTTCCAGTTTCAGCATGACAGGGTAAGAACTCTTTTTATACATCCATATTCTATTATGTCTATTCTCTGGTTTCTTGTATTGCTACTGAGCTCTATCCATGCTCACAATATTTAAAATAGCTAACAAAATACTGAAAGTTCTATCCATTTCTCTAGTGATTCTTTTTGTTTATGGGTGGTAGAATAGATATCAGAATGCTCAATGTGATCGTGGCTCCCTCTGTAAAATGATTTTGTTCATTTTGAGAAATGCGAAGTCAGTTCCTCTGATCTTCTATACGATTATATACTGTTTCTAAGATTTGCCATCAGCCAGCTACTTTACAATGCGTGGCTTTAATCTTATGTTTTCCCCTGTACCTGTCAGTAGGTCATATTGTCATTCACTTTTTCTTGGGTGTCTCCAAGTACTTAATATAATGTATTTTGGGTAGGGAGATTGCTTCAATCATTTTTTCCTTCTGGAAATGTTATAGGCTATTCTGCATTCATGCAGGTACTTTCGATCTCTAAATCAGTTTGATGATTTTGGAGCAAGACTTGTTTCCAAACTGAAGTATGTTGTCATCTACCCTTACTTTTGTTAAAACTGTAATATGACCTTGTAGTTTAAGTAATATTTTGAACATAATTCAAGGTCCATGTCAGCAAACCGTAAAAAGCTTATTTGGGATCTGAGGATTCATGGCTTCTCCATTAGGCTACCATCACATAATTGTGTAAGGGAAGAACTAACCATGGTATGTATGAGTGCTAAATAAAGTTTTCTTACATATTGGTTCGGTGACATGTTAATTCCATAATATTTAAATGATTATAATTTTGTACATATTAGGTTCCTGAATCCGTGTTGGGAACTAGTGCGTAATAATTTGCGCCTTATGTTAATTCAGAATATGATACTACTACAGAATCAACCGTAGCATAAGATTCTATAGAAAAAAATAAAGAGACTATTTTAACACATTTTTAATTGGTTGTTTCAGTAGCTAGTTATTATTATTGAACAACTTGTACATATTGCAGGTCCTTGGGGTTGCAGATGTATTAGTGCAATCCAAAAATATCGTTGAGGATTTTTCTCAGATGCAAGGAAGAAAATCCTTACTTGATTGCATATCAAAACATCATTCAAATGATGTGCTACATGGTGTGCAGTATGATGATCTTTATAACCATTTTGAGGTTGGCCTCACTGGGATTGAGGTTAGGCATGGTTCATATTTTTTGTTCCAATTTTGTTCATTCAATATCTGTATCAACTAACAAGTGTAACATGTTTGCAGGTGAATGTATGTTTCCCCAACAGACATAATGTTTCTTCCACATTGATTAAACTTGATGCTTCTGTTCTACTTTGGTTGTGTGTATTCCAAGATGAACCAGTTCTGAAGCAATTGGAGGTAAAAGTTTTTAGAGGATGGTGACTTGCTTTATGCCCTGTACATGAGTGCATACTAGAGTTGGTTCACTGTGCATTATGCTGTGCTCTGTCTGCATGCATTATGATATACCTATTTAAAATGTCTCTAAGCAGACCTTTTTTGAAACTTTGTTTTTGCAGGTTGATTTTGTTGTGCCACTTATCAATATATGCCTCTCTCCGACAATGTACAGTGCTATTGTTAATTTGCCTAGAGTGAAAGAAAGTAAACTTATTGGAAAGAACATGTTTGACAACTCCAAGACTCGTGCCTGCAATAAACCAGCCTTAAATATGTCTGCATCTCTGAAGCTTGCAAAGTTTTGTGGACGCGTTGACCTTGATGATAATTATGATGGAACTTCAGTTGTTACTCTTGGTGCTGAAGACATTGATATCAGGTTAATAATTGGCTATTAAGTAACGTGCAATCTATATTTTTTTCAGTGATTTTGATATGTGATCTACTGTTGTAGGTATGCTACATGCGAATTGTCAGAACTTTCTCTCGCCCTGAAGATGGTTAAGGTTACTTCAAATAACCAGAAGGATGAATCACATGTGCTATGTTTGTCAGGAAACTACAAAAACAGTGCAAGCTTAAACTTAACAGGGTGTCCTGAAAAGTCGGCAGAAACTTGCTTAAATCTTTATTATAGAACCCATAAGCATGATGGCCAGATGCATCATGTGTACCAGATAAACTTGCATGGTATTGACCTGCATGTTAACCCTTCTGTTGTCGGTCAGATATGTAGTTTTCTGAGAAATCTTGAATCAATACCTTCTGTTGACAGTGATATTGGATCCTCAACAGCTCATCAGAGTTCACTGAAATCCAGGCCAATGAATGACCTGCTTCCCAAGTTTTCGTTGTCCAATTTATGTGGCGCAGATGGTACCTTATTTGCAGGAATTCCTGTTGACCACTTTCCCTTTCTAGATGCTGATTCCACATGTGGACATAATTTTGGATGCCTAGGAACTGAAGATGTTGAAGCGCTAGAAAGTATATATTCAAAACATAAACAGTGTCAATATGGTTCGTGTCTGAATGGCCCTCATGCATCAGATCTTGGAACCCAATATTCAGACCGTTCGTCCAGTTCATCAAAAAATCCAGAGGATGCCAGCGTAACTATTCTGGATTTATCACTTGTTTCAGTTAGAGTACATTTTCCTGAATCGTCCGGTATTTTGGCAACAATTACCATTCCTGAATTTATAGCAACACTCGCATTATTGGATGCAAGTTCATGGGACTTTCTACTTTCTGCTAACAATATAACACTTGCTTCTCCATGGACTCCACCAAATTTCCATGAGCTACTTTGGGGCACGTCTTCACATCATAATGGTAATGTACTCAATGTCCGAGTTAAGAAAGATTTACCTACAATGTCAACCGAAGTATGTGTTGGAATTCAAAATGTTTGTTGCATATTGCCATCTAAGTTATTGGCTATGTTTGTTGGGTTCTTTATGTTGGATGATTGGGATCCAATATTAGAAAATCATAACCCTGTGGCAAACAACAATCTTGAGTGCCATGGAGAACTGGATGTCAGTATAACATACAAATTTGAGCTTTGTGAGTGTGTTGTAATCTTTCCAGTGGAAAAGCAAGACTTCTTTTGTCTAAAGCTGGAGGTTCCACGTTTTTTCTGTGAGTTCATTCCGACTGGAAGTTCTGTAGAATTTGCAAAGCGTATTCCAAAAGAATTCTTCTGTTCAGAGTGCATAATTTCCAACAGAGCTGATGTAATCAGTATATACGCGAAAAACACATCCATATCACTTCTGTTCCCTAGTAACCAAACAAATTTCATAATGAAGCTTGATGAGAATGTGCCTGAGAGAATCCATTCTCTTATTGACACACTTGATGCTGGCATATGGATTGAGATCCCTTGCAAAGAAGTACCCTGCACCCTGCAGCCTACTTTGCCCATCTTCATTATGAGCAAAATATCAAAATGCAACTTGGTCGCTGAAGGTACACCTCGCTATCATTTGAATCTCTTTCTAACTTACTGCAATGTCTTAATGTAATATTACTTTTAACTTCAGTCTAATCTTATACAGATCTTTATTTTACGAATGGCATGGAGGCAGTTGTTCATGTTATTGACCAGTTAATTTTGATTGGCAAAGAAAGTAAAATGTACAAAGGAAATGCACTGCAGTTTTTAGAACTTAGAAGTTTGAATGAAGGGATCTCAGACTCTGATGAGCCCATCAATATCACTATCTCTATCAAGGATCTGGTGATTTTCTTTGGTCACTTGAAGGATAAGGATTCGGCACCAGAGAGGATTGCCACTGCAAATCTGGAGTTTGACTTCTCTGCCGTACTAATTAGTGATAAACTGGAGCTCATGAATTTGGATATTACTTCCTTAGCTCTGCAGTCGCCTGGTGGTTACATACTTTTCTCTGTTGTTTCTGAAGGGCCATTATCCCATGTGCTCATCAGGTTTACAAAGCACCATTCTGGGCGAGATGAGATGTTAGTAAGTGTACCCTTTTTAGAGATGTGGTTATATTTGGTAGAATGGACTACAGTTATTGACCATTTTCGTTCCTATGTAAACAAAGAAGTTGATAGTTTGGAAATGATACATCCAGCACCTTTGCTTCATCCTCCAGAGAGGGCCTCACCACCGTTTGTTGCACCAGAATTTGGTTCACCAGATGATTCTAACTTAGTTGTAACATGTGAAACTATTGCTGGTGTAGTTCATCTACCTATCTGGGAGAATAAAGAGAATCATGCAAGCAATATGGGGGGTACTGCTGGTTCTTTTCCAATTAAAGTGGCCACTCATCACATGACAGATGATATTCAGTATTGTGAACCAAAAATTTGCAAGTTTGTCACCTTAACTTTTGAGAGTAAAAATGTTGTGGTGATATCAACTGAAAAATGTTTGCACTTTAAATGTGATTTTGAGAGGATTAAGGTAATGCTGGAAATGACACAAAAGAATAAAGGTACATCTGCTCCATTTATACATATATCTAAGGTCAAAGCTTGTGGTTATATTCATCAATCAGAAGGGGACTTGGAACATCTATTTGTTGATATCCAAGCTGAATACATGGATGTTAGTTTTTCACACCAGATATTTAGCTTTTGGCGCAATATGGAACTCAAATTTCCTGCAGCATCCTCTGCATCCTCATATTGTTCTGTGACATTGAAAGTAGGATTAAGGAAAGGTTCTCTTCTGTTAAATGATGGAAGGGTAAGTTGTACTATGTTGCTGCCTGTTCATTTTACTAGAAATGAAATACCAACAATGTAGGTATATATTATATACACAAATTCGCTGCTTGTTGGATGTTGGATATGTTTAATTTAGGTATTTATATCACCATGAAAAAATTGTAGAGAGTTTAATCTGCTGCTTATTTTTTATATATCTTTTAAGTAAATGAAAAAGGAAATTAAAAAATCAATTGTTATCAGAGGTTTGGGCTTATGATGAATTGTTTTTTTTATAAAAAAAATTGACTAGGGGGGAGACACCCAGCCCAGCATTGTTTGATAGTAGGAGGTGAGCATCAGACCCTGGTCGGCTGGGTGACAACCACCGCCACTAGCCAGTCGAACCAGCGAGATTCTCTGGATGAGTTGTTTAGGGTGTTGACTGATAGAGAAGCATGATGTAGAGAGAAATTTTGATAGAAAAGATGTTGACACAATGGGGCATGGATAATTATACTGCTTCATTATGATAACCCTGCCAGCAGATATATCTAGTAGGTCTGTCCTTTATTTTTATTTTTCCCTTTGAAATAAAGACAAAAGAGTCAATGTTGGAGTTCAGTTAATGCTGATATGTATTCTTTTTAATGAATTAGCATGCTTAGTGGCATTAGGCTAACATTTGTTCATTCTTGTTCTGGGTTGATTTTGACAGTGGAGCAGTCACGGTCCAGTCATAGAGACATTGTTAAAGAATTTGACAGTGCAGTTTAGTCAGATGAATGATCAGACAGAAGTTTCTGCTTTTGTTGACCTTTTAGTAAACTACAACAATATTGACAAGGTAAAGTAACTTTTTATTGCTTTCTCCCAAATATTGCTATGGGGCAGTGCAGGAATAAAAATTGAGATGTCTGTAGGTTATGTGGGAGCCTTTTATAGAACCCTCAAGATTTCAGTTAAATGTGCTAAGAAAATGTGCTGATTGTGCACTGGATTTGTCACCTAGAACTGATGTGTGCTTAAGTTCGAGCAAGCAGCTTAATGTGAACATATCAGAACCTTTGATTGAGGTATGTGATCCTTTATGTTTGAATTCTCTCCTGATGCGAAAACTTATGGATAAACTTGACACCTTTGATTGATAATATTGGACTTTTAACTGCCTATCAAAATTTAGCGATTCAAGAATCAGGATAATACTGATATATTTTGACAGGGATATATGCCTGCTTTCAATGAAACTAATAACCTTGCCGGAAATTTGGAGTGTTTAGATTTGGATCAGTCACAGCAATATAGAATCTTGAACCTTAGTTGAAGAACATTGAATTTTTTTTTTTGAGGCAATTACAGTAGGTGAAAATTACATGTTCTGATGATATCTTTATTTGCATATGCAGGCTATCCTCAGACTTAGCCAGATGATTACAGATTCACTTGATCCGAATAATGATGGTGGTCTTCGAGAGGATCCTGCAATATTGAGATTAAGCCGTGATGATGTCCGTACTAGAAGATATGCACCATATATTCTGTCAAATGATACATCATTGCCATTTAGGTTCAAGGTGTACCGTGGTACTGTTAATTCAGATGATATTGATAGTTTCTCTGTAATAGATGAAAACTCTGTGCCAGCAGGTTGTGCTGTCCCAATTTATGTTGAAGAGGCTCTTGATGAGTTCTTCTTTCAACATAAAGAAGCACGATCCTCTGAACATCTCATTGAGAAACGAATGAGTGCTGTGTCACACTATATGATATCCATTGAGTTTGACGGAACATCTGGGCCTTCAAAGCCAATGTCAATGGACCTAGTGGGTATCAACTTCTTTGAAGTAAACTTCTCTTCAAGCAAGAAGCCAGTCCTTGGTGAAGAAAGTTCAGGAGCAAAAAGGGGTTAATTGTGCCTGTGGTGCTTGATGTTTCCTTGCAGAATTACAGCAAGCATATACGAGTTTACTCCACGGTAATTTTCTTTTGAATGTCAGTGACACTATTGAATGCTTGCTTATACTAATGCCTGCCTTTTATAGGTAATATTCTTCAATGCAACTTCAATGCCTCTGGAGTTGCACTTTGAGATACCACTCGGTGTTTCAAAGGTATATAAATTTCATCCTGTTTTATGTTGCAAGTTTGAACATACTGGATTGCCCTAATCCTAATCTTCTTTCTACAGACTCCTTTTCCGTTTAAATTTAATACATAGCATGTCCCTTTGTTGGGAAAATCGGTGTCCCTAGGTTAGCACCGACTCCTTAGAAATGGTACCACCTCTACTGTGGACCCAAACCCAACCTTCTCGCTATATCGAGGAGACCTTCACCTCACTTCCTTAGAAATGGTACCCAAACCCAACCTTCTCACTATATCGAGGAGACCTTCACCTCACTCTACTAATTTGGGAGACCAACTCTACAAAAGAGCTCAATCTTTATTCGTAACACAAACTTGATATAGTACACTCTTATTGTAGGTGGCTACCTATGACTCACCATGACACACATACACACTAGCACACCATGACAACCTTGCCATGCTACCTAGGACTCAAATGACACTTCAAGTCATGGCACCTTAGGGGAGGAGGCACCCCTATTTATACTTGTACATGGTCTTTTAGGATGTTGCCACATGGCAACATTCCACACTCTTCTAACTAAAATATCTAGCTCTAGAATATTTTATCTAGATATTTCTTACCATACATAAATATCTAGTTTCTACACTATTCTTTACTTTGCCATGAAGAATTAGTTTTAGACTCTTCCATGGCAAATATCTTCTCTCTTGTGTTTTCCCAAATATTCTAGAATATTCCAAGTATGCATTGCCATAATTTAACAATCTCCATCCCAAAGTCATTTCTGGGATGGAGGTAGTAGTGAAATATAGTACCATTCTAGGGGCTTCGCCTACTGTTTTCCTGACACAAATATGTACTAGTGTTCTCCAATAACTATTGAAGGCAAAAATTGAGGCCACCCTGTCCTGCCGCAAATATATTCATTTTATAGTTGCATGTTATTGTTGTTGGCTTGCTGCATATCTTAGTTCTTTAGTGGTTGAAGCAATTATCCATTCTTGGAGACCAAGTCATGCTTTCTCAAGAAACTTTACTCTGCAGGTAATTGGACCCATTCCCCCAAACAAAGAAGTTCCACTGCCAGTTCATTTGTCTGAGACTGGCCAGTTTAGGTGGCATCCTGTTGGCGGAACTTACTCGTCGAGTAGTGAGGTTCTCTCATTGTCAAGTTTGCTTTCACGTGAAAGCAGGGTCGGGTTTATGAAATCCTCTGTGTGCTATCCTCTTCACGCTAGTAATGATCCATTTCGCTGTTGTGTATCTGTTGTCCCTTCATCTAGTGATACCCAGAAAGGCCAGTACTGTAGTGAAGGTTTGAATGCACAACCAGTTTTCGGAAAGAATTCTAAGCAAATTTTGAGGAGGACACATTTTATACGACATGTCAGGCTTTATGCACCTCTTCTCATAAAGAGCTATCTCCCTGTTTGCATTTCTTTGACCATTGATAATGGTGGGTCTGCACGTGTAGTTTCTCTAAAGGAGGTTTGTTTCTGGTATAGTGAATATATTTATGCCATCTCATTTGGCCTTTTTCATTACTAATTTGTTACTAAACTTTCTCAGGTAGGCTCTGCCTCTATTTTTTCTGTTGACCCCTCCAATGATCTTGGAATCACATTTCATATTCAAGATTATAGATCCTTGTCCATTAAGTTTCCTCGTTCGGAATCATTCTCAACTGCAGCCAAATCAGATGGTTTCAAGTTCTCAACAGAGACAATAACTTTCTACTCGAATTTGTCAAATTGTATGAACCTTTAACTTTATTTCAATTTTTTTTGTGAATAATTTGATTCCCATATGGTAAAGTTCTGATGCCAATGTTCTGCAGCTCCTCTCAATGTTATGCTGGAGAAAGCAATGGATGCTCGTTCTGGTGCTAGAGAATTGTATCTTTCTGTTCCATTTTTGTTGTACAATTGCACAGATCTATTGCTTACTATCACCGAAAGCAGCCATGAGAGGAGTGGATCAACCCTTATGATTCCTTCTAGTTTTGAGTTAGATGGACACACAAGACATTTGCTACAAAAAAGCGGTCTTTCTCTCATTTCAGAAGATCCATCTGTGCAGTATGTATCTTCCTGTCCTTTTTTTTCTCGAATGCGCGGGAGAGCTGTGCTTCATTATATTAAGAAGAAAATGGGATAGAATCCCGTTACAGCAAACACCACACACCCTGTTTTAGTATTAAATTTGCGTCTGTTAAAAATAGAAACTATCTTCCTGTCCTCTAAAGTTAATTTCTTTTCAGTTTTTGTGTCTGTGCAAATGTTTGTGTGTCTCCTAAAAGAAAATGTTTATGTATCTCTTACAGGCGTTTTGCAAGTAAAATGCACCAGTCAGAGAAAAGTTCGTCAAATAATAGTGAGTCTGTAAAGAAAGAATTTGACAAAGAGGTGAAAGCTTATATATTTGCTCCTGATGGACACACTCCTGCAACTGAACTTTTGGTAAAGCTGAATGCATCTCCTCCTAATAATGGAACTGAAGCAACTCGGCGAGATTGGTCGAGTCCATTCGTCCTTGTCCCTGCTAGTGGTTCAACAACTGTTAATATACCTCAGTCGTCTACGTCTGGTGCCTTTTTAGTTGCTGTGACTTCAGTGCCTGTTTCAGCTGAACTTTTTGGAAGGACAAGGGCTATTGCTTTCAGGCCTAGGTAATTGAAAAACATGTTCATCTACCTATTATTATGGGCACATATTTGTTTTCAGTTGTCGTCCTTCACTCTCCAGGCTTTATAAAAAGGTTTCTAAATATTTTAATTTAAGACAAATCCAATCACTAGAAAGAAATGGTAGCCACAACAATTTGCTACTTTATTTATCAAGAATGAAGGCAACATTACTGGTTCTTTGCTTCTGTTATCCCCAAATTATCATACCAGTTTTATACATATGGAATGGGTATTTGATGTAATGTACTACACATTTTGTGATGGCATCATTGAAGAAACCCAAAACAAATGGTAAGTAGATAAAACATTTGAAGTAACTTGAGATTCTAAAGTTTAATGTAGTATAAAAATTAATATAAATGACATTTCACCGTCGAGTAGTATTCGAGATGTAAGCATTAGTATATCTAAGGCTGGACTTTTAATATTTATCATCAAAACTTATCCTCATATTCACTCTTCTAGCTTCTGATTTTACTTCTAACATAGTTCCGCTTTATGCTGGTTGCTTGATATGTTCTTCTGTCCTCTGTTCTTATTTTTTTGTAGATATGTGATTTGTAATGCGTGCAGCAGTGATTTGTTCTTTAGACAAAAAGGAACACGGTTTTCGAAGCACTTACGTTCTGGGCAACACTCTTTTCTTCACTGGTCTGATACTGCAAGGTGATTAAACTATTACTACCCTATAAATCTTGACAGCGTTGTTTGTTTGAACATGTGCATTTTAATGAAGTTCTGTAGAGATCATTGAAGTACTAAACAATACAGTTGATTTTGTAGTTTACATATGCATTTCTAGAAATCTGCATTGATGAAGACAGCTCTACTTTCTCCAATGATGCATTTATGCCACATCCACTTTTTTTATTAAACTGATTTGACTTATGTTAAGATAATCTCAAAACCATATGAATTAACCCCATTCTATAGGGTGCTATTTTCTTATCATCCTTTGTATACCCATTTACAATCTTTTACTGTTTATGCTGAACAATTTTGTTTTCAGAGAGTTGCTGGTCTCTGTTCGATTTGATGGGCCTGGTTGGCAATGGTCAGGAAGTTTTTTCCCTGATCACCTGGGAGATTCTCAACTGAAAATGAGGAATAGTGCCTCAGGTATATCAAATATGGTTCGAGTTGAAGTACAAAATGCTGATTTAGACATACACAGCAAGAAATTTTCTGGAAGAAACAATATCAACACTGGTACTGTACTTATTCTGCTTTCTGATGACAAGACTGGTTTTGTACCATACAGGATCGACAATTTCTCCATGGAGGTAAATTGTTTGTGATGTTTAGCTTTAATGGAAAACTGAATGATTATCATTCTTACCGTTACTCTTTCAATAAATTCAGAAGTTGCGGATATATCAGCAGAAATGTGAATCTATTGAAACAGTTGTTTATCCTTACACATCTTGTCAATATGCTTGGGACGAGCCTTGCTATCCTCATCGTCTTACTGTTGAGGTTCCTGGAGAACGAAGTTTAGGTACATATAATCTTGACGCTCTCAATGAAGATGTTCATGCTTCATTACCATCCACATCTGAGGTAAATCACTATCTTGTGACTGGCCCTAACTGAATACATTTAAGGATGACTTTAGATTTTCTTCCTAACAAATGTTTGATAATGTAATTTTGAAAATAGTAAATAGAGGTAAAAAAATGTATTTTAAAGAAACAACATTATCCTTATCATTTTTTATGCATGCAAATTTACATTTGTAAAAACAACTCTAGGCTTACATGTAGGTATATTCATTTTGTTATTCATGCTTTTGTGCTCTTCAAAACTGTCCAAGAGACTTCAATACATGTGTATGATACTAAAACACCTTCGAAATCTTTGAATATGTATTTGCTTGCTGTACAAAAGAACAAGTGTCATGTCTCATTGCATGAAAGATGGGCTTTGTCTCTCCTTTTTTTAAGATTTTTTCAGGTACTTAAAACATAGCATACACAAAAGAAATTTATTAGACCTTTTTTAAAATTAAAAATCCATTGTCTGCATGTACGATTCCCTTTTTAGTGTGTGTGTGTGTGTGTTGTGGGGGAGGGGGTAAAAAAACTCGACCTGCAGGGGGTAAGACAGCCCCGGGCATTGTATTTAAGAAGAAGACCTTCACATGCAGGTCGAGAAAACCCCAAACCCCTGCCCAACCCATAGAGCATCTCCAACAGTTCCCAATAATTTTACTCCCAAAAGACTGGTTTTAGGACGTTGCTATATCTATTGGGAGCCCATGTGAGACGACCAACGACCTGGGCCGGGCCTTAGACCTGTGCTTTGGTTGTGGGATAGACGTAACCTCAGTCTGAAATTCTGCTCCCACCGGGAATCGAACTCAGGACCTGAGGAGTGCTACCGAGACCACCTAACCAGTTCAGCTAGAGGCCCTCTCCCCAAATCTGTCGCATGCATTTATCTGTATGTATATTGTCAGATGTTATTCATAGTTTTTAGTTTTTTGCCCAGTAAAGGTTAGGAATTTGTGTTACTGGGAATTATCCAATTATCATATCAAAGATGGGAAGAAAGATAGTGTCCTGTTTTGGTTATGTATTACAATCTTTGCTTTTTTCTATTAGCAGTTGTTTATGGTTCGTAATCCCCTTATCTATATATTAATTTTTTTACAGAAAGCTGAAAGGAAATTCTGCATCTCGATACATGCAGAAGGAGCAATTAAGGTTGATGGCACAATCCCCTAATAAATACATAAAAACTTGTTGATCATCTGTTTTGTCAGTTATTTATTCGCATCCATTATGTGCAGGTGCTAAGTATTATTGATTCAAATTGTCACAATATGGAAACAAAAGAAACAGATTTTCTTGGATCAAAGGAACCCAAACTTGGTGATCACAAACAGGAGGATATTGAGATGAACTTTGCCGAAGTTATCAAAATTCAATTACCATTCGTTGGGATATCGTTAATAAGCTCTTGTCCTCAGGTGAACTGTCCTAAGTATCAGAATTACTTTGCCGAAGTTATCAAACATGAATTTTCCTCTGCACTCCTCAGTAGAAGTTTGTTTTACAGTAGTTATTGTTTCATTCGCAGGAATTGCTGTTTGCTTCTGCCAAGGAGATGACTATTGTTGCCATGCAGAGTTTAGATCAGCAGCGATTCACGGTTGAAGTACAATCTATGCAAATTGATAATCAGCTCCCTGACAGCCCACACCCTGTCATGCTGTCTTTTGAAGAAGATAAGGGAAAATCTAGGACTTTTTTCAAGAGTAAAGATACCAAGTTGAGATCGCCGAATGAAAGTAAAAGTTTCTGCAATACCACAGAATCTGTGATGCGGTTTGCAGCAGCTAAATGGAGAACCAAAGATGTATCATTTGTTTCTTACCAATATATAAACATAAGGTACTTGATGCTGTTCACTGACATATATTCATATCTGAATGCTGTAACTAACCTTGTTTGTTTGATTGGCAGTGTAGCACCTGTTCACCTTGAACTTGAAGAACGGCTTGTCTTGAGCATGATTGAGTTTTTCAGATCTGTTTCCTCCAGAGTAAACCTTGGACAATCAGAGAAAAATCTTGAGTTAACTATTTTAAGCGATGTGACAGATAAATCTGCGATGTGGGCACACGACAGCGAATTGTTACCTTCAGTTGTTCCAGTTGGCGCTCCATGGCAACAAATATACCTCTTAGCCAGAAAGCAGGAAAAGGTTTACATTGAATTGTTTCAGTTGACCCGTCTCAAGTTGATATTCAGGTTTATCTCTTCTCTATTGTTTGTGTTTCAGACAGGGATAGTAGGATCCATTGCCGATTGATTGCTATATTTTCCGATGCAGCTTTACAAGCACACCGTGGCTCAATAGAAATGAAGGTGGCTCGGATCCCAGCACAAGTTTCAATAACACTACTGCAATACAGGTGGAGGCACACCCCTTAATTCAAGGCAGTTATCTGTTCTAAACATGTGTTCTGATTTTTGTGGTGTTTTTCTTAATCCAGTCTCATAAGATGAAAAATGCATGGGTGTATTTGGATTTGTGTCATTTATACCCAAGCTAGCCAAGCCAAAATTTAACCAGTTTGACCAATTTTGGTCGATATTTGGTTGATTGTCAAAATTTGACATGGCAACCCTTCCATTTGGCCATCTCAATCCATTTTGGAGGCCAAAGTTGCTAGAATCAGGGCTGCCAATAGGGTACCCAATCCTTTCACAAGCCAAATTTAACTTGGCTAGTCAATTTAGTTGAAAAACTTAACAGCCCCTAACAGCTATTTGTAGATGTGTTCATGATTTCATTCTGTGTATTGCAACTTCTCTATTAGAATTAAGTAATTTTTTAAAATAGTGCACCATTTGTGCTTTGGTTCTATACATATGGTAATTAATAACTATGTTCACTAAAAGGTATGATAGCACTCCAATGGAAAAAAAGGACTTGAATGATTGTGATGAATATAAGTTCATATCTATACCTCTGCGATAGGCTATTGAGTTATATGCATAATGTGAAGTTATTAAAATTTGGAGTATATGCAGATAAATCCTTGCTCGCCATGAGGCTCTTGCAGTGTCTATGTTCCCACTACAACCCACCCAACAGATGAACTGGCATATACACAAAGTCTACCTATCGAGTTACTTCAGTCTTATGATATGAATAGTTTGATTGTCTTTATGCAGTCTCTTTTACCTTCTAAAGATTCTATTTTGGTTGCAGAGAGGTCTTATGGCCCTCCTTGATGTTGAAGGAGTACCAGTTCACCTTGGAGAAATAATGGTAGAAAATCTTATGGCCAGTTGGCAATCTGTTCAGGACATTCTTGTGAGGCATTATAGCAGGCAACTCCTCCATGAACTATATAAGGTAAATCTGCATGACAGGCTTGAAAACATGTTTGAGACATTTTTTCATCCGTTGAATTTTGGTGAGTGGAATATGTTGTGATTGACAGTTTATCGTGCAGGTTTTTGGCTCTGCTGGTGTTATAGGAAATCCTATGGGTTTTGCTAGGAATGTTGGGTTTGGCTTAAAGGACTTCATATCTGCCTCAAGAAAAGGGAAATTGCAGGTTTGTATATGAAAAATCCTGTGGGAATGTGAAATTCTGTGATCTATTATCTTGAGCTCAAAGATATATTGTTCCTTGACAGAGTCCGGTCGAATTATTAAATGGTATCGCACAAGGTTCAAAAAATCTTATTGGCAGTACGGTTTATGCTGTCAGCAGTGCCACTTCTCACTTCAGTAAAACTGCTTATAAGGTATGGTGTTGTACACCAGTTTGATAATTGAAAACTACATTAACAGCACTGCTAAAGGAGTAAATATATTATGCAGGGCCTTGTTGCTTTTACATATGATGAACAAGCTGCTTCCAAAATGGATGAACGGGAAAGACAGCTCGGTTTGCGTGGGGAAGGAGTACTGAATGGGTTTCTAGAGGTAAATCCATCTCTTTTGCTCCTGCATTATCATTTTGATATAAGAAATTTACAATTAATGGCTCTTAAGTCTTAAAACTAGTGGATCATAGATGTCCGTAGTCTTGGAACATGAGAGCCTTGGGATGAAAATCACCCTTCTGATTTTCACTTTTCACCATATAATCTTGTTGGATTGTTTTATCTAAATCACCATGTGCCTTCTGTGCTTGTATTATGTTGTGCAGGGTTTGACGGGGCTTCTCCAGTCACCAATCAGGGGTGCTGAGAAACATGGTCTCCCTGGGGTCATCTCAGGTATGACTATTTCGGTAGGCATGTTTGTTCAGTTATTCTGATATCTCAGCTTTGACATACTTGCATCCATTTATGCAGGTTTAGCAATGGGAACAGCTGGGCTTGTGGTCCGGCCTATGGCTAGCATTCTTGAAGCTACAGGCAGAACAGCACAGAGCATAAGAAACCGTAGCAACCCTCATGACTCCAACCGCTTGCGTGTTCGTTTCCCAAGGCCTGTTGCCAGAGACCATCCTTTATTTCCGTACTCCTGGGAAGAAGCGATTGGAGTATCGTTGCTCATCCAAGTTGATAATAGTAGGCTAAAGGAGGAAACATTTGTCATGTGCAAAGCACTTAGAGAGCCCGGGAAGTTTGTTGTGCTTACCGAGAAATTGCTTCTGGTCGTCTCAAGCCCATATTTAGTGGATTTAGGGACACCACAGTTTGTTGGTGTTCCTCCGGATCCACAGTGGTCAATTGACACAGAGATGAACCTCAAAAGCATTGTTCATCTGGACAGGTCTCAAGAGGTGGTCAATATAGTTGGGAGCAATGGAGAGACGTCGTCACCAAGAGACAGAAAAGGCGGAATAAGAGGCAGGGCTGTGAGCTCAGCCTTCATTCCCTTGTTCCACCTGAGCGTTGAGCTGCCAAACATTGAAGATGCAGAAGGCACGCTGCAGGTCCTACAGGCACTCATTGATAAGGGGAAGGCAAGGAGATGGGATAAGAACATCCTACACCGAAGCAACATCAGCTGATGTTACTGAGGTTGCAATGGTTGCCATCACTTATGTCTCAAAATGTTACAAACCAATATTACTTTCCAGCTGGTCTTGAATTGGCTGCTGCATTACGCCACAGAAGATTTTTGGTGGAGCTGCATCTAACGGATGCATCGTAGGCAACTTGTACAGTTTGCGGATTAGGATAGATGTACATAGAGTTGGTGTGGGTACACATGGCATGTGCCTCGATTTTTGTAGCTTGTACACTGATTTAGGAAAATATGTTGACAGCTCTGTAAATAAATGTCAGATTATGTTCTCTAAAAGAATGAATCTTTCCTGTTGTTTCTTCGTAAACAATCCTCTTGGAGATTTTCCCGCTTGCAAATGTCAACAGGCCTCCATCTGTTTTCTTTGTTATTTCTGTACATCACACCTCAGAGCTCAATATTCTGTGACAGAATTATGACACAAGCATGAACAAGGTGATTCTACTATGGATTACTAAAAATCACATATCATGATCTACTACACCACAAACAGTATATCTAACAAATGAAGTCTAACCCCGATCGAACATACCCAAGTAATGATCTAATCTAAGCAATTGACTTCACATCTCACATTTATGATCAATTTAACATATTGTAAAACATAGTGAATACATGATCAGCCTGTATATTCTGTGTTGTGACCGGCTATCTCAACTTTCGAGTTAATAGGCGACAACAACGGAGGAAACCCGAGAACGAGATTGCTTACATCACACCTCGCAAAATTACTTTATGACGGCGCCCGTAATGAAAAAAGAACAATCCTTGGTAGTACAACCGCAAATCGTCCGATAAAGCAATTTCACCAGTAACATCCAATCTGCTTTCAGAGCAGCAAAGTTTTCAAAGATAACATCTGATCAGCCGTGAAGAACAAACGGATCTAATCGTAAGAATAAACTGAGAATGTAAGAACAAGTTTCATTCTAGACAATCCAAGGATGTCTGCGGTTCATAACATGGATCTTACACCACATCTCAAAATCTCAAACTTAGTACTTGTAACAAAAGCCTAAAACACAGATAACGATAGTCTTGTGACAGCATAAGAGGATTTGCTAAGAACTGGACGAGAGACTGCTCAGTCGAACAGGCTGAAGCCCATGTCATCATCGGACTCCTCCTTGGCCTCTTCCTTCTTCTCCTCGGCAGCTGGGGCAGCAGCAGCGGCACCACCAGCCGGGGCAGCAGCAGCAGCAACCGGAGCAGCACCTCCACCTGCATTATAAATTTGTAAATAAGTGAGCTAGTTCCTTTTCAGGAGACGGCAGAATTGGAACAAGTTGACACAGCTTAGAGTTGATCTGCATGTCTAACAATGAACGACAATGACAGAATTATGACACAGCATGAACAAGGTGATTCTACTATGGATTACTTGCGGAGTTAAAAATCACATATTATGATCAATTCAGGATCAATAAGAACTACAGAGCTGTGGACATATCCTAACTAGTACGCAGCAAACAGTATATCTAACAAATGAAGTCTCATAGGTACCCCGATCCTCAATTACAACGATCAAACGCAAGTACTGATCACAAAATCTAAGCGATTGACTTCACAGCTCACAATTTTATGATCAATTTAACATTTTGTAAAACACAGTGAAAACATGAAACAAATTTACGCACGACAGATTAAGAGCTAGAGATGGGGCGATATGTATACCAGATCCTACGGAGAGGATGAGGTCATCAACGCTGCGCTTCTCCAGGAGCTTGGCGAAGAGCGCCGGCCAGTAGGACTCAACCTTGACGTTGGCCGCCTTCACGACCGTGGCGATCTTGTCGGCCTGCAATTCAGTAGGTCCAATGATCAGAAACCCACCAAAGAAAACGCGCAAGGCCGCAGAGGCAGAGAGAAGGGAGAACACGTACGGTGATGGGGATGCCATCGTCGTGGAGGATGAGGGCGGCGTAGGTGCAGGCAACCTCGCTGGACGACATGGCGGCGGTCGGCTTCCTCTCACCGGACGGATCTGCGGTCTCTGCAAGAGAACAAAGGGAACGAGGTCAGTCTTCGATTCGGCGACGGCGGCGTGAGAGCTGAATCGAAGGAGGAGGAGATCGGCGACGGGCGTACCAGGAGGTAGGCGGCGGCGAGGAGGTGGAGGCGCAGGAAGGCAGGGGGCTTCTAGGGTTTGGGAGGAGGCGGCGTGGGTGCGTTTTATAGGGCTTCTGTCTCTAGGGTTTCCCTCAGCAGAGTAGTTTGGGTCGGGCTCGTCTGTGGTGGGCTTTCTTCTCCCTCTTCGAGTTAGGAGAGAAAGCCCACGGACAATCTCAAACCGACCTCGATTAGTGTATGTTTCGGATTATGCAACATTCATTAGACACGGCTACAATCAGAACTCCCAAAAATTTTCAGAGCTCCAAAAATAAATCAAGCGCATGTTTTCCCTCAAAATTTTCCCATGTTTAACGGCTAACGCTGCTTGATCAGTGTAGCGATAAAAACGTACCGTGCACACGTCGACGTGAACAATTAACACTAGCATCGTCCGCAAGTTCCTGCAGGTTCATCGAAAGGAAGTGGAAGCGAACAAGGAGGGTGAAGCTACATTTTCACATGATGCAGAAGAGCTGCAAGTAGAATGCAATCACGCAGTTTCTAATGACAAGCTATTGGACGAGAGCTGCAAGTGCCTTTGACCTTTTTTCTCGTGCATGGAGACAATGTCATGGATTCACCACCGGGTCAGTGCAGTGCAGGTTTGTGGTGTTAATTACGACTGAGATGAAACCGTTTCCTGAGAACGCTACGAATGTTTTTCAAATTCCAGCAAAGGCCAAAACTGAGGTCATGCTGTAAGTGCAGAGCTGAACTGAACAGAGCAACGACAACGGCATGGATACACGGACGAGGAGCGTCCTCCTGTATCCAGATGTGTTGACAGCCCCATGGATTAACTGCGGGTTTGTTGCGAAATCGTTTCGTGAGATAACGCTGACTACGAACGCTTTTCAGAGCGCACCAAAGGCGAAACCGATATGTCTGTAGTATTATCCTGTATGCATTATAATTTCACGAGAGTCCGCCGTATGTCCACCTAGAGTAGAGAGCGCGTCAG
>JAUNZO010004920.1:0-121300 GCA_031894775.1 Chloris gayana
CGAGTTACAACATAAACATCATCTCATACATGCCGAATATATACATCATGGTATAATACAACCAGGTTTTCGAAATACAAACATTCGTGCAGCGGAAATATAACATTATTGAAGTTTAACATCCTACGAGTCTTCAGCGGAAGCTTGTTCTATATACAACCCAAACGACTTTAAACGATCAACGTGATGCACTAAGCCCTTCGTACATCACGATCCTCCCTCTTCAAGGCGTGGGAATACGTTCCCATTGAAGGGAACCTCCCTCCGGACATTGCTCCTCTTCGGGGAAGCTGCCATACAAGCCGTGGTAGTACGACTCGTTCCCCGAAAGGTAGCGAACAAACCCTAAGTATTCTAATACTCAGCAAGACCGACTCGTCAACATGGCACGCTAAGGCCGACGCCTAGTATGCAAAGGCTTTTGGCTGTGGGGTTTACTCCTTTGCGAAAAACAACATTAAAGGGTGGGTCCTTACTTTCAATATTTTAGCTCACGTTAAGTTCATTAACCTTGGTGTTTGCAGCCTATCACTATTGCAATCAAGTTTGCAAGACAAGATAAAATAGATCATTAATCCTTTCATCTCTCATCTTCATCTTCCACATGACTTACTACGATGTGACGAGCTAAACAAGCGGTACTCATTACTGCGAGGGACAATGATTCGAATCGATTTTATACCAGCTGGCAAAACCCGACTACACGACGTATACGCACCACACCGATCGTATACGACAACCTTTCCCGCTAGCACCTGACGGAAGACTAGCCATTTCCAACTCCCCGGGAGTATGGCGACTCCACGACTTCCCTCGTGGCCGACCCATCTCCCTCCCGTGAGACTATCCTCTCACTAACAGTCGGTAAAAGAGAGCTAGCTACGCTACATCTCCGGGGCGGTAGGGTACATCAGCTTGCTGGGCCCATGATACCAGCATGTAGTATGGTACGTTCAAACTTGTTCAACTAAGCCGACAACGGTACGGTCCTTGACCGACTCGGACGGGGCTACCACCTTGCAAGACCTCATCTCCGTCTTGCCCTTTCTCCTACGGGGCCCGTCCGGTCTCAACTTTATTAACACTCTCTTCATCTTAGTGTCAACACAAAAACCCTTAAAGCCTCCATGCTTTAAGATTCCCTAAACATCTACCGTTACGACTATGAAATTAAGCTTAGCCTCTATTGAGCTACC
This sequence comes from Chloris gayana, assembly GCA_031894775.1. Taxonomy (NCBI): domain Eukaryota; kingdom Viridiplantae; phylum Streptophyta; class Magnoliopsida; order Poales; family Poaceae; genus Chloris; species Chloris gayana. Next base: position 1,197 of record JAUNZO010004920.1, read on the forward strand.
CGTAGCAAGTATAGTAAAAACAAACGGAAACCTACCATAATGCAACTAGAGTATCAATCATTCCCTAACACCTAATGCACAAACATAACCGAACTATGTGATAAAATAAAATATTTAAAAACATAGGTAGGATGCACCGGGCTTGCCTTGATACGGTTCGGAGTTAGCTTCCTCGCGCGTGGGTCGACCTCGAGATTCCCGTCTCCTGGCTCGACCTCGGTGGAACCTCGATCACCTCGGAACCTAGCTCGTCCAACAATGCGTTGCGAATCACAATCATGTATGCATGAATGATCATGATAAAATTATGCAAGGGTTTCATTAATTAAGTCCAATAATTAATAATTAATAATTAATGCTTCATCACCTTAGTTAATTAATAAATCATGAATAAGCATGTTCATTAAGCAAGTAATTAACAATTGGTTATGCTGATTAATAAATGCTTAATCAAGGTTATTAATTATTAATTAGTCCTGTTCCTTAATTAATTAATTAAGTTCACTAATTACTTAGGTTTAATAATTAATAATTATTCTTGTTTATTAAGCAATAAATAAATCATTACTTTAAGTGACATGTGATAAGAGAATAATTAAATTGGAATCACATAAAATAATAAAGTTTAAGTTTAATTTTGGAAAATAATTTTCATAATTAATTTCGTCTACAGTATGTCCTTCATCTAATTAAATTATTTTTCTTCATTAAACATTTAATTAACATAAAATAATAGCTTTTCCTTAAGCAAAGAAAGTGATTAACTATTATTTATGAAATAAAATTATTCAAAATAAATATTTTATTTTATAAATAAATAGCTCTTATTTTTTTGAGTCTAACAAACTTGGTTTGGCATTTTTCTGATTTTTAATGAATTTTCTACGAAATTTTTGAACATTTAAAAGCATTCCGGGCCACACACCGGGCCACGAGCTGGCCGCGAGAAATCCCCACGTGGCCACACATGATCCCGCGCGCGTGTGGCCCGCGGTGTGGCGCCACCGCGGCGGCCGAGGGACGGCGACGCGGTCGCCGGAGACGGCCGCGAGTGCTCCAAAGCTCGTCGCGGAAGCTCCTACATACTCTACACAACGTGGCGAACACTCGGTGGAGAGAAACTAGCATGAGCTCGGCCCTAGCCACGCCGGCGGCGAGGACCAAGCTTCGTGGCGATCCAGGCATGGCGGGGAGCTCACCCGAGAGCTCAAAAATTAGGGGAAAAAGCTCCGGGAGCTTCTACGCACTAAGAGCAAGCTCGTCGGGGTCCGTAGGAACATGAGCACAGCCGGAGAGGGGAGCTCGTCGTGAGTGGCGGAGATGGCGCGCGGTGGCCGGACCTTGAGAAGAACCGCGATTGCCCGGCTTTCGTGGAACAAAGGCAAGGATGAGCTACCGGGAACATAGAGCATCGCGTTGCGCATCGTCACGAAGAGAAAAGAGCAACAACAGCTCACCGCAGCTTATCGAATTGCGGAGGCGGCGGAAGGTCGATGGTGAAGCGCCGTGGAGGGAAATGAACTCGCCACGACGGAGCGGAGGTGCGCAAGTTGATTGAACGGGTGGGAGAGCTTCACGGTGTCCCGACGGAGCTTCCGGCGGTGGTGGTGTGGACGGGGAGGGACCGGAGTGGCCCGGTGGCGTAGCTCCGGAGGGCGGGGGTGGCGGTGAGGTGCGGAGAGGAGAATAAAGAAGAGGAGAGAAAAGAAGGGGCCGGCAGGGCTCTTATCTCGTCCCGGGAGGTGGTACGGGCGCCAGTGCGACAGGTGCGCAAGCAGCTGCGTGGCTGCTGCGTGTCGACGCCGCCGGTAGGCGGTTCCCGCGGCGGCGCTGAGAGCGCGGAGAGAGAGAGAGAGGAAGAAGAGATCGGCGCCGGGCCGATCCCGCCCATTTTGCAAAAACGCCCCTCATCTTTCTCGTTAATTAAAAAGTAACCTTCCGGTGCTCCAAAAATTCCCAAATTTTTCAGGGATGTTAATGAAAGTATTTTAGGCATTTTTCCTATTAAGTCCAGGTTAAGATTCCAAATCATTTTCGGATTAAAATTCATTGCCAAAAATTAATAAAAGAAGCTTTGTTCATTTCTTGCAAAAATTTTCACAAAGCAAAATAATTTCAGGGATTTTTATAAATCTTTATTTATGATATTTGAGCCATAGAAAATGCTAAACCTACATTTTCCTCTTATTTAATTTCTTTTTAAGCACTTCCTTTATTCTTTAGCTATTTGATCTTTTATGTATATGTTCTTAACATAAAATTTGATATCTTCATAAATGCAACAATATGATGCAATGCTCATGATGACATGAAATGTATTTATTTTTTGGAGAGTTGTTACAATTGGTATCGTGACTCATCCGGTCAAGGATATCCCTGTCGATCCTTCCCACGAGTCGGTGGACTCTGCTGCAGCCCTCCCGACCATGGATCAAGCTGTAGATGAAGCTATCGAAGCTGCAAGATAAGCCATCAAAGTTCAATACAAAGACTTGGACTTCGATGTGCTTTCATCAGATTATGAAGATACAATTGATGAGCCCTCGACCGGCGATCCAAAGACCGGTGACACCGAAACTTCTAGCAGATCCGGCTCAGTAATTTAGGCCTTATCTCGTAAACAAACAATTACAATATGTTTGAATGTTCTAATATATAAATATCCTTGATGTTTATCCTTATTGCAAAAAATTTCAATTGTTTTCATTTTATGATCGGTCTTTATATGCTCTTATCACTCCGTTCGCGCAAATGCAGCGGTCCGGAGTAACCTAGGTATGAAGAAAGTAACTTAACTTTAATAACCGGTCATTCTAACTAAAAATATTTAATTTAACGTCCTGCTTCAACCAGTGAAACCTATATCCAAGCAACAATGGTTAATTCAACACAACCAAACCATGACATGACCACTAGCTCTAATCAGCGCTGGGTATAGCTCATAGCGGCGGTCTACTTAACAAAATCGCGCCGTATAGAAAATTCAACGGGTCTTAGGACTCCGGATCACAAATTAGTAACTAGCCGCTCTCATATAACAGCCCCCTAGCTCGGTATATTAATGCAAATCTTGACTATAGGGAACAGATTTCAATGATTTCCAAATTTGAGGTACTTCTCAACATGGTTGAGCTTTGGCAAAGTTGTAAAATCAGGGGGACTTCCAACGCTTTCCAGAAAGTATTTGTATGCCTCAAAATTCAAAAGAATCAAATATATATGAATTTTCATTCAGCCTCAATTTCGCACATGCTTGCAAAATGGACAGCATGAACTGTCTTGCTCGATTGACATATTCGGAGACTTTTGAAGAGTCAAATGGAGAAAGTTTGAATATGAAACTTGTAGAGAATTTAGAAACCTTTTCAGAGTGTATGATCCCAAGGTTTGACGACATTTAGATCAGGAGCTATGAATTTTTGGAAGATCAGGACAGATTCGTTACAGATTCAAAGATTGAGCTCTATATTTTTCCTTAAGTCAAAATTTTAACATCTTGGTAATTTCAAAACATACACCAAACATTCGAGAAGATTGAAAAGGGGACAAGGCAAATTTTAATTGAGTTAATTGTATGCCATGCCATGATGCAAGTAAATTATTTACCCTAGTCGTTCCTCACCAAACAAAGAGAAATAGTTTCACCGTCTCAACGGTGTATGAACTTTGGTGGCGACCCGTACTCAATCACGTAAGCCAGTCTAAATTATCGACACACACGTAACAAACATAGTTATGTATCCGCAGAAGATCTATTTCAGAAACAGTACTTCAAATTCAAAAGAAACTTTGAAAATAAGCACAGTTCTACTAGTAACGACCCATGGAAAGGATTGACTCGTGGTAAGCCACAAGCCATCGGTGTCCCGTATTCTCCGTCCACGGGCACGGACCGCTAATTTAAATTGCAAACAAACCCGAGCCACGGCCGTAGATGCAAGTATTCAAACAAACATAACCCAGGGTTAGCATTGCCACCAACTCTAACATCCTTATATATATTTGGACATATACTAACATATTCCTCACCACATTTACGTCGTAATTTTCAAAAATATGTCATAATTGTTGTATTATCCCGGACCAGGCTCGGTACCAGCTGAGGCAGACAGACCCACGGATTGTAAATCCCGAGGTGCTGTTTAAGCGGACACAAGGTGATACAACAGCTAACGGAGTTCAAATATGACATAGCGGAAATTATCATCATTTTACATCGGAGTTTAGTGCAGTGAAAATTAAACAAGTTCAAGTCTAAAAAGGACAGAAGCAAAAATTAACGTCTACAAATATACATCTCGACGATACATGTGGTGGTGATTAATCCGAGCCCATACGGACAATCACGTAGCCAAACACAAGCAGCGGCAAGGCTAGGCTTCCCGGTGAGAAGACCAGCCCTCCGGGATCTGCAAGTCCCGGGCAAGTACACCAACAGGCAAATTATATGCATCATTTGTATTACCTGTAAAACAACATAGGCACAAAGCCCGAGCAACTAAAGCTCAACAAGACCGACCCGTGAAATGGTTCACATAACCGACTCCTAGACATGCAAGGCTCGGATGAGTGTACTGATTTTCAGGGTATAAAACAGCGACTAAGCAGTAGATCTTTACTTTCAATATCATTGCCAAGTTTAATATTAGCAAAGTAAATACAGTGATCATGCAAGAGAAACATAAATACAAGTGTAGCATAAATATATCGAAGTAACATCATCCACAACAATAACCAAGCGAGTACCATTATCATTTAGATTCAAGTTATTACTACGATGTGACTCGGTGAACAAGCGGGTACTCATTACTCCGAGGGACAGTGACACGTATCAATTTTACACCAGCTAGGAAAAACTGGAAGCACATGACATACGCATCATTTAAGAACACATATATCAATCTTTCACAAAGGTGGCATTCAAGTGGGAAAGGTACCAGATCTCCAAAGTGGCCAGCAGCTCATCGGTAACGTCGTGAGCCTACTACCCACTCCTTGCGCGGGTAAGACCAGGGTTATCTTCCATAGTATAACATCTAATGCTACATAAGTTTACTTGTCCCCGATAAAACTAGCATGTAGTCGGTACAGTTCAAAACTTGTCCGAAGGGGCCAACAACTATACGGTGCTCAACCGTCACGAGACAGGGCTACAACCTTGCAAACCATGACCTCGCAAGGCACACGTGCTTGCCCTTTCCTATACTTGGCCCATCCACGTCTCAACTTTTAGTTGTTTACATGAACGATCTGCCACTTTGCGAGACAAGCCCTATCCAGACCCTTGCCTTCACTCTTTCCAAATCGGACTCGTTTGGTTCCATTTACTTAAACATGTGATTATCAACTTGTTCTACTAGCAATTGAGTAATTGACCTTGTGTACCGTTGATCCTAGAATTAAGCATAGCAAATATTCTAGTAGGCTAACTATACCAGTATAACATCTACATAGGATTCATCCGGGGACAATGCAAGTGGATTTTCAGCCAACACCTAGACTTAATGCACAATACATCCTAGACAGTCTAGCAATTGTGATACTGAAAATAAAAACTTTAAAATAGGGACGATGATGCACCGGGGCTTGCCCGGAGCTACTACAACAGAGTTAGGGTCTTCGAGTGTCGGGTCTTGATTGAGAGAGATATCCTTCCGAAGATCCTCAACCGGCACTTCAATGTTTCCTAAATAGCGGAATGTTAATATCGATGAATGCAAGGACATGCAAACAATATGGATGATGTCGATGTATGAATGATACATTCAAAAACAGAATTGATATGTTACGTAAGATGGTTCTTGAAGACATATGTTTAAAAGTAAATTTATTTAAAGCATCTCTTCATTATCACATGCAAAATGAACTACTTAATGTAACAATTAAAGACATTTAAATGACATGAGAACTTTTGCAAGTTTCTATACATATGTATTAGAGGGATGACATGGGCATGAAATAACAGAATAATAACAAGTTTCATCATTTTATGAGGACAGGACTTAACTTTAAACATAAAAGCAATGGTATTTACTAAAACAATTCTCTAGGATTTTATTGGTTGCAGATATGAACACATCCTAAAACATGGTGATGCTACATGACTTAAGTCACATTTATGCTCTAGTAGCATAATTATTTGATGCATAAATTAATTATTGGAATTGAAATAAGCTAAACCAAGAATTAAGCATACAAGGATATTCATGCAGAGACATGATGAATATGATACACCATAATAAAGAGCATGTCCAGAGGAGTCCAAAACATTTGAGTTTACATCATTTGCATTTCTAGATAAAAAGATATAAATTAAATTGGGTTTACAAACTTAAAATTATTCTGGAAACATTATACAGCAAACATGAAGTTCATCATCACCATTAAATATTACTTGTTGTAAGGAATCCATCAAAATTGGATTTGTTTAATTTGGAGCTCTAAATCTTACGTTATGATTTTTCTAATTTAATTTGAATTTCTAAAGAAATTACAAAAATGCCATTACGAATTTTAAATTGAACCAATCATGAGGGAGCCACACGAGAGGGCTACGGACTTGCGAATTGGGTGTGGCTATGGGCAGATCGGATGCTGGGATCGTGTGGTCCATGGTGTGGCCACCGGAGCAGGGTCGGCGTGCGGCGGAGAGATGGCCGGAGGTGGGCCAAGCTCGAGGGGAGCTCACCGAGGCTGCTGCGCATGACATGGGGGAACTAGTGGAGGTGGTCCGGAGGATGGAGAAGCACCGGTGGTGGCTCAACCTCGGCCATGGCGGGGAGAAGCTCCGGCGGTGGCGGGAGCTCACGGTGGTGGAGGAAAATCCTTTCTCCTTGGCCTGCGAGCTTTAGTGGGTGATGGAGAAGGGCGTCCTCGTGTTCAATCACGATGAAAATCACCCGGACATGGCCCGCACCGTGGAGGTGAAGAGGCCGAGGCCGTCGGTTGCGGAGAAGCTCGATTCGAGGCTTGTGCGATGGAAAGAACGAGAGGGAAAATGGTCGGGGCGAGCGGTAGGTCGATGCGCACGCATGGGAAATGGAATCAAGTGGAATGACTCACCGAGCGAGGAGAATTTTGTGTCGAAGCTCGAACGGTTCGTCAATGGTGGCGCGAGGGAAAATCTCCAAATACTCGTGGCTCGGTGCGGGGATCGGGCGGCGCGGGCTGTGGGAGCTAGAGGGGGCTGGGCGCATCCTTTGGTGTGCTCGGCTTGGCCGGGGAGCGAGCAGGATGGCTGGGCGACGAAGCTTGGGAAGGCGCGGCTATGGCGGACTCCTGCTCTTGCTACGCGAGTGAGAGAGAGAGACAGAGAGGAGAGCTAGAGTGAGGGAGGCGGAGGGGAGAGGCCGGGTTGAGGCGCCCATCGTGGTTGGGGCGGCCGAGAGCGAGCCTGCCACGCACGGCGCGGTGGCAACTCGGTTCTGCCATTGTCCGATCGGGAGGGAGAGAAGGAAAAGATAGAGGGGATGACCGATGTGGATTAGGGGTCCCGATCTTCCGAAAGGTTCCGATAAACAATGATTTGGCGGAGGCTTGACACAAATCGATCCAGCTTCCGAACAACACGTTCGAACCCCGTAATCGCAGCACCACGTCTCCTCCGGTTATCGACCGTGCAAGCACGATTGACCTCGCCAAGAAGGCTAATCCTTGCCTGCCAATCGAAGAACACAAGCAAGAACAAGATAGAAGCAACCAAATTGCAAATATATGATTAAACTCACGAATTGGGGTCTCACAAACCGACAAAACGGCGAAACTGTTCTTGACAGAATAATCTAAGCAAAACCCAAACCCTAAGGAAGGGACGGCGGCTGCATATGAGGTCCCTAGGGTCGTCCATCTCCCCTGGACGCAGCCCTAAGTGGGCTCAACAAAATACACGGCCCAAAGGCCAAAAGACGGTGGAGCAACACCGGGACAGTTTCTGGACGTCTTTGTATTTCGGCAATTCCCAATGACTCAGGTAGAATTTGGATATGAGACCAGCGCCCATGGAAAGGTTATCAAATTATGTTTCCAGCCATATAAAGAACGTCCCAAACGGACTTTGTATGTGACCAGGGCGTCCGTTTTGGTGCAGGTTGTTTCTGGACTCCGAAACAGAATCGAAGTCGACTTTGTTTGCGCCTCCAACTTGACATGGACGTCCTTGCTGGCCCTCCACGCCTCTAACCTCCTCCTTAACCATATTATCATCATCTCCATGGTTCCTAACAATAATTAACTCATTAGGTAGCAATATATTCTCAAATATAAATAAAGAGATCATTAGGAACATGCTCACCCGTAAATTCAATTGTCGGGCTCTAGTTTTTGTCCTTGAATTATGTATGTGTATTGGAGGAGTGTTGGTTATATCCGAGGGTGTGATGTCCTCATCATCCTCCCCTTCTTGATGAAAAGCCGTCCTCGGCGTCGTTGGTGCTTGAATGATTATTTTGAAGGATATTATTTCCTTATTGTTCTCCTCTCCTTGAAAACAATCTGTCATCGGTTTGACCATAGTTGTAGAAGATATCGTAGGTGAAAACCATCAATGCTCCCCTTCTTGGAAGATAGCCTGTTTCTTGAAAACAAAACTAGAGCAACTGGATTTTATATGATTAGTGTTACTATAGCCCTCTAATTCATCACATTGTTGCCCAAACAAAAAAGATTTTTGTTTCGAACAAATACAAACTCGATGCACCATATATTGTCCTTAACAATTATAGTTCCCTATATAGTGATATGTATGTCTAGGCATCCAAGGCAATTCAGCACATAAAAATTTCTTCTCCAAACTAATTAGATCACAGAGAGTATCAAATTCAATGTAAACTAAAGTACTTAAAGAAGACAACAATTTCAACTCATCAATTTTAGAAGCAATCGGAAGCAAGGTTATATTATTAGTACAAGTATTTTCATTCATTAGTTGTTGCAAAGGTATAAATGAAGCATCAGCACACAACTCCTCTTTATCACAAGGATCGTCAAGCAAATCATCATGTGACAAAGATAAATTCAGAGATGGTTCCACTAACAATTGCTCTATGATAGCATGGTTTGTAGTAAAATTTTGCACATCAGTATAATTCTATGAGTGTAGCACAATTGACATTACTTGTGTTCTCAACAAGAATAATAGGTGCATTGTGAAGTGATGGTTCTGAATTTGCACATGAGCTTGTGAACACCTCATTTTCTTCCACTTCGTCCTCATCCTTTTGTATATCCTAAAAGGTATTAGCTCCAACAAGCGGCACGGAAATATGATGTTCTTCTATCAATTCAGATTTAGATGAAAGTGTTGGATCATATAACCCCCCCCCATTCTTTTCTAAAAGGCTCATTCTTTCTCCTCTCAAATCTTTCTAGATCAGCTTCTAAAATTTCGGCAGCACTCATAGGTTTAAGAATTATTTTAGTACCATTATGTTTCAAAGAGTATCTATTAGTAGCAATATTGTGCAGAACATTGTTTCTATCAATCCAAAGTTTACCTAGCAACAAATGACATGCTTGCATAGGCACTATATCAAAATCTGCATTATCCTTATAAGTACCAATAAAAAAATTGATCCGTGCAATTTCGGTTACCTTAATCTTCTCACAACAATTTACCCATCGAATATAGTATGGATGTGGGTGCAGTTGTGTGGTCAAGCCAAGCTTCTCATCCAACTCAACACTTGCAATATTGCGGCTAGTTTCACCATCAATTACGACACGGCAATGTCGATTCATCACAACAAAGAAAGTTTTAAATAAATTATTTACTTGATTTTGCTCTATATTCTCCATTTGAGAACTCAACGCTCGTTGTGCTAGAATACTCATATCATCACCTGTCATTGTTAGCAGCAAACAAGAAAACACACGAAGTATATTTTCCTATCACTACTATGTATGAACAGTGAAAACTCTCAATATGCAAATGGAAGAATCTAACCAAGCTCTTACAAGGTTCTTACTATCAGCAAAACAAACGATATCCGGAGAGTGTGAGCCAACAATTGCGAGGGTCAAAACCTGTGATTGTTCAGAAGGATATATGTGGAGTTTGGATAGGCAAAATATAGTAGCAAGGTATTGCAAATTTTCAATTCAGAATTGCAAAAGTGAATAATAGTCCCAATCTAGTCTATATTACTAGTCTAAACTTGTGTCGAACCTAGTTTGAGCAAGCAATATCACAACTCAACTCAAGGGACTCAAAAGGATGAAACAATTCTGATTTTTTTTTCTTTTCCTTTTTACTCTCGTTCTTCTCTCTTTTTTTTTGGTGTGGTTTTTCATTTGTTTTTTATTCACCTTTCTGTCTTTTGCTTTCTTTTTATATTTCCTCTAGAACAGAACTGCAGCAAGATCTAGATACTCTATAACTCAAATGAAGCATCTAAACATGAGAACCCCCGGCAATAGCTCCTAACGTGGAGGGAACAAGAAAATCTTTCCTCTCTTTGTTCTTTTTTTTTGCACCCAAAACTAGAACGGATGCTACTGTTCTCTCTGCAAACTATTGGGGACTCAAGAGCATACTCAAAACTAGACCGTAAACAAGTTCAAGCTGAAACACAACGACACGACATGGACTAAAATTCAGAGACACAATCTGAAAATAAAAAATTGCGAGGCACAACGGGGATATAGAACAGCGGAAACACGACGAACAAATATTTTTGCAGGGCAATTTCTGGGTTTAGGATGGAATAAAATAGAAAGGATGTGGAGGAACCTGACGGTGTACCGTAAGCTCTTATTACCACTTGATGTGGATAGGGTCCCGATCTTCCAAAAGGTTCGGATAACTCTTGATTTGGCGAAGATGTGACACACGTCGATACGGCTCCTGAACAACACGTTCGAACCCCGCAATCGCAGCACCACGTCCTCTATGGTTATCAACCAGCGTTGCACGGTTGACCTCGCCAAGAAGGCTAATCCCTGCCTGTGAATCAAGAACACAAGCAAGAACAAGAAAGAACGCAACCAAATTTGCAGATGTATGATTATTCTCACGACTTGGGGTCTCACAAACCGATGAACGGCGAAACTGTCTAAGCAGAATAATCTAAACAAAACCCAACCCTAACATGGGTGGCGGTTGCTGCTAATAAAGACTTGGGGACATGCAAGAACCCCCTGGACGCTCCCCTAATAGGCTCACACGATATACACGGCCCAAAGGCCAAAAACGGTGACGCAGCACCAAAATAGATTCTGGACGTTCCAATGTTTCGATGATTCCCGGTTCCACTGGAAAGGTTATGAAATTATCTTTCCAACCATATGTAGAACGTCCAAATCCGACTTCATATGCGATCTCGGCGTCTATTTTAAATCGGACTATTCCTGGACTCCGAAACAGACTCGAAATCGACTTGATTTGGGCCTCCACAATGCCTTGCGCCTCTTGCTGGACCTCCACGCCTTCAAGCCTTCTTCCATTCGTATTATGGTCCTCTCCTTGGTTCCTAATCATAATAAAATCATTAGGTAACAAACTATTCTCAAAATTATGAAAGGAAAGACTTAGGAACGAGCTCACCTCTAAATTCAATTGTCGGGCGCGAGCTCTAGTGATTGGTCCTTGAATGTTCAGCAGAGGAGTGTCATTTGTATCCAAAGGAGTGATGTCCTCATCATCCTCCCTCTTGAATCGGAGTCGTCCTCGACTCAAGCTCATGCTCCTCACCCAAATAAAGCTTCAAATCTACAATGTTAAAAGTGGAACTAACCCCGAACTCGGGAGGCAACTCAAGTTTATATGCATTATCATTAATCTTCTTAATTATCTTGAAAGGACCAGCAGCTCTAGGCATTAACTTAGACTTTCTCAACTCAGAAACCGATCCTTTCTCAAGTGCAACCATACTAAATCACCCGGTTCTAATTTAACTTCCCTTTTACCTTTACTACCATACTTTTCAGTCATCTTTTCAATGTTGTGCTTAGTTGTTTCATGCATTTTTAAAATAAACTCAGCACGTTCCTTAGCATCAAAGTGAACTCTCTCACTAGTAGGCAAAGAAAAAATATCAATAGGAGCACGGGGATTAAAACCATACACTACCTCAAAAGGACTTACCTTAGTGGTTGAATGTGTTGCACGATTATATGCAAACTCCACATGAGACAAACATTCCTCCCACATCTTCAGATTTGTCTTTAAAATAGCTCTCAACATGGTGCCCAATGTGCGGTTCACTACCTCGGTTTGGCCATCGGTTTGTGGGTGACATGTTGTAGAGAACAACAACTTCGTTCCCAACTTATTCCATAGGGTGCGCCAAAAATGACTCAAGAATTTGGCGTCACGATCTGAAACAATAGTAGAAGATATACCATGCAAGCGAACAATCTCTTTGAAAAATAGATCAGCAATATGAATAGCATCATCACTCTTATGACAAGGTATAAAGTGAGCCATCTTAGAAAATCTATCCACCACAACAAAAATACTATCCCTCCCCCTCTTAGTCCTACGTAGTCCTAAAACAAAATCCATAGAAATATCCGCCCAAGGTATTGAAGGAACGGGAAGAGGCATATACAAACCATGTGGATTCAAGCGAGACTTCGCTTTTTGACAACTAGTGCAGCGAGCCACAAAACACTCAACATCTCTTCTCAATTGTGGCCAAAAGAAGTGTGTGGCCAACACATTCGTCGTCTTCTTTGCACCAAAATGTCCCATCAATCCGCCTCCATACGCTTCCTGTAACAACAAAAGACAAACGGAACCAACTAGAATGCAACGGCGGTTAGCTCTAAACAAATATCCATCATTTATCACAAACTTGTTCCATGTACGACCCTCTCTACAACGCAACAAAACATCTTTAAAATCAGCATCAAGAGCATATTGTTCTTTAATTGATTCAATACCAAAAATGCGACAATCAAGGTGTGATAACATAGTGTATCGTCTAGACAAAGCATCAGCAATCACATTATCCTTCCCTTTTTTATGCTTGATAATATAAGGAAAAGACTCAATAAACTCAACCCACTTAGCATGTCTATGGTTCAAATTACTTTGAGAGCGAATATACTTAAGCGATTCATGATCGAATGAGTAACGAATTCCTTAGGCCATAAATAATGACGCCACGTTTGCAAAGAACGTACAAGATTATACAATTCTTTATCATACGTAGAATAATTCAAAACAGGGCCAGTTATCTTTTCACTAAAATAAGCAATAGGTTTGCCATTTTGCATCAAAACACCACCAATGCCAATACCACTAGCATCACACTCAAGTTCAAAAGTCTTACCGAAATCTGAAAGTTGCAGCAGCGGTGCATGTGTAAGCTTGTCCTTCAAAGAGCTAAAGGACTCTTCTTGTGCTTTGCTCCATTGAAACACAACACCCTTCTTTGTCAACTGATGCAATGGTGCAGCGATAGTGCTGAAATCTTTGACAAAGCGGCGATAGAAACCTGCAAGACCAAGAAAACTTTGAACCTGTGTGATGGTTTGGGGCTACGGCCAGCTAGCAATAGCGTCAATTTTCTTGTCATCCACCTCTATACCCTGTGGAGTAACAACATAGCCAAGAAAAGAAACTCGATCCGTGCAAAAGGTGCACTTCTCAAGGTTAGCAAATAAACGTGCATGTCTTAAAGTAGTAAAAACAACACGTAAATGATCCATATGTTCATCTAAAGACTTGCTGTAAATCAAGATATTATCAAAGTAAACCACCACAAAGCGCCCAATAAAAGCCCTCAAAACCTCATTCATTAAGCGCATGAAAGTACTAGGTGCATTAGTTAACCCAAAAGGCATTACTAACCACTCATACAATCCGAATTTAGTTTTAAAAGTTGTTTTTTCATTCCGTGACATCCCCTCCGGGACACCCGGGAATCGGTACAGAGGGACACTCGACGAAGCGAGTTACAACAGAAACAACATCTCATACAAGCCAGAATATATACATCACGGTATAATACAACCAGGTTTTCGAAATACAAACATTCGTGCAGCGGAAATATAACATTATTGAAGTTTGACAACCTACGAGTATTCAGCGGAAGCTTGTTCTATTATACAACTCAAAAGACTTTAAACGATCAACGTGATGCACCGAGCCCTTCGTACATCACGGTCCTCTCTCTTCAAGGCATGGGGATACGTTCCCACCGAAGGGAACCTCCCTCCGGACATTGCTCCTCTTCGGGAAGCTGCCATACAAGTCGTGGTAGCACGACTCGTTCCCTGAAAAGTAACGAACAAACCCCGAGTATTCTAATACTCAGCAAGATTGGTCCGTCAACATGGCACGCTAAGGCCGACGCCGAGTATGCAAAGGCTTTCCGGCTGTGGGCTTTACTCCTTTGCGAAAACAACATTAAAGGGTGGGTCCTTACTTTCGGTATTTTAGCTCACTTTAAGTTCATTAACCTTGGTGTTTGCAACCTATCACTATTGCAATCAAGTTTGCAAGACAAGATAAAATAGATCTTAATCCTTTCATCTCTCATCTTCATCTTCCATATAATTTACTACGATGTGACGAGCTAAACAAGCGGTACTCATTACTGCGAGGGACAGCGATTCGAATCGATTTTATACCAGCTGGCAAAACCCGACTACACGACGTATACGCATCACACCGATCGTATACGACAACCTTTCCCGCTAGCACCTTACAGCAGACTAGCCATTTCCAACTCCCCGGGAGTATGGCGAAGCCACGACTTCCCTCGTGGTCGACCCATCTCCCTCCCGTGAGACTATCCTCTCACTAACAGCCGGCAATAGAGAGCCGGCTACGCTACATCTCTCGGGGCGATAGGGTACATCAGCTTGCTGGGCCCATGATACCAGCATGTAGTGCGGTACGTTCAAACTTGTTCAACTAAGCCGACAACGGTACGGTCCTTGACCGACACGGACGGGGCTACCACCTTGCAAGATCTCATCTCCATCTTGCCCTTTCTCCTACGGGGCCCGTCCGGTCTCAACTTCATTAACACTCTCATCATCTTAGTGTCACACAAAACCCTTAAAGCCTCCATGCTTTAAGATTCCCTAAACATCTACCGTTGCGACTATGAAATTAAGCTTAGCCTCTATTGAGCTACCTGTACCGAGTATAGAATAAACAAACGGAATCCTACCATAATGCAACTAGGGTGTCAATCATTCCCTAACACCTAATGTACATACATAACTGTACTATGTGATAAAGTAAAATATTTAAAAACATAGGTAGGATGCACCGGGCTTGCCTTGATACTGTACGGAGTTAGCTTCCTCGGCGGCTGGGTCGACGTCGAGATTTCCGGCTCCGACTCGACCTCGGGTGGAACCTCGATCACATCGAACCTAGTCGACCAGCCATGCGTTGCGAATCACCATCATGTATGCATGAATGCGCATGATAAAATTATGCAAAGGTCATTAATTAACTTCAGTAATTAATAATTAAAGATCAAAGCTTAATCACCTTAGTTAATTAATAAATTAGGGATAAGCATGTGCATTAAGCAATAATTAACAATTAATTATGCTGATTAATGAATGCTTAATCAAGGTCATTAAGTATTTAATTAGTTCTGTTCCTTAATTACTTAGGTTTTACAATTAACAAATTATTCTTGTTTATTAAGAAATAAATAAATTGTGACTTTAAAGGAAATGTGATAAAAGGCTAATAAATTGGGATCACATAAAATAATAGAGTTTAAGTTTAATTTTGGAAAATAATTTTCATAATAACTTTCGTCTGCAAGTATCTCCTTCATCTAGTTAAATCATTTTTCTTAATTAAACATTTTATTAACATAAAATAATAGCTTTTCTTTAATTAAAGAAAGTGATTAAACACTATTTATAAAATAAATTTACTCAAAATAAATATTTTATTTCACAATTAAATAGATCTTTTTTTCTCGAGTCTAACAAACTTGGTTTGACATTTTCTGATTTTTAATGAATTTTCTACGAATTTTTGAAATTTGAATTTGACTCTGCCACACGCGAGGCCACGGGGTTGGCCGCACGCGATCCGCACGTGGCCACACGCGATCCCACGCGCGTGTGGCCCACGGTGTGGCACCACCGCGGCGGCGGGTCGGCGGCGGCGCGGCCACCGGAGACGGCCGGGCCTGGACCAAAGCTCGCCGCGACGACACCTTCCTACTCTACACAACCCGGCGAACCCTCGGGTGGGGACGCGCGCACATGAGCTCCACCGGAGAGGCACCGGCGGCGAGACCCAGCCACGGCGGCGACTCCGGCACGGTGGGGAGCTCGCTAGAGAGCTCGAACCTTAAGGAAACTTGACGGGAAGCTACTACGGCCCATGCGCAACGACGACGGGTGGTTAACGGAGCATGAGCATGACCGGAGAATGGAGCTCACCGTGAGGGCCGATGGCGGCGGCGGACCGAGCTCCGGAAATCGATGGAATTCCGATGAACCTGCATGGCGCATGCTCGGATAAGTGTACTCGGGTGTAAAGGAATAGCTTGCGCACCTCTAGGAAGAAGTAGAACCAAGATTAGCTCACCGACGTGGAAGAATTTTGGATTGCGGTGAAGGGCGACGGTGAAATCCCGAGAATGAAGAACGTGCTCGCCTCGACGGAGTGGAGGTGCTCAAGTTAATTGCTCGGGTCGTGGAGCTTCGCAAGGTCCCGGCGGAGCTTCCGGCAGCGGTGGGGTGGACGGGGAGTGAGCGACGGACGGCGAGCTCCGAGAAGAGCGGCAATGGCGAAGAGAGAAAGAGAAAGGGAACTCGGCGGGGGTTCTTACCTCCCGGAGAGGCGGTAATGGGAGGCAGCTAGGCCGATAGGCTGCGTGGCTCCAAGCTGCTGCGTGGCTCGGAGGCGTGGCGCCCGGCCGGAGAGGCGGTGCGGCCGAGCGGCGCCGAGACGCGGTGAGAGAGGGAGAGAGAAGAAGAGATCGGCGCCGGGCCAGCCACTGGAAATTTTGCAAAAACACCCCGAGCTTTTGGAAAATTAAAAAGCAACCTTCCCAAATTTTTCAGGGGTTTAAATGAAAACATTTTAGTCATTTTTCCTATTAAGTCCAGGGTAAAACTCCAAATCGTTTTTGGATTAAAAATTCATAGTTAAATTAATAAAAGAAGCTTTGTTTATTTCTTGTAAATAATTTCACAAAGCGAAATACTTTCAGGAGATTTTTGTAAATCTTTATTTATGACATTTGAGCCATAGAAAATATTAACCATGAATTTTCTGCTTATTTTATTTCTTTTTAAACACTTCCTTTCTTCTTTATCCATTTTGTTATTTTATGTGTTTATTATTAACACAAAATTTGATATCTTAAAAAATGCAACAATGTGATGACATGCTCATGATGACATGAAATGCATTATTTTCTCGAGAATTGTTACACATTCATCTCCAAGTTTCATTCTAATTTGATGGTAACCACTACGCAAGTCAATTTTAGTGAAAATTAGAGAACCGCATAACTCATCAAGCATGTCGTCTAGCCTAGGAATAGGATGACGATACCGAATAGTAATATTGTTAATGGCTCTACAATCACCACACATGCGCCAACTACCATCTTTCTTAGGAACCAAAAGTACAGGAACAGCACAAGGACTAAGGCTTTCTCGTATATACCCGCGGTCCAAAAGGTCTTGGACTTGTTGAATTTCCTTTGTCTTCTCCACCAAGTACATGGCCCTCGTTGGTGTCGTCGGCGACTTCGTCCTCATCATCATCTTCTATGTCGGAGGTGCTGATGTATCCTCCATAACACCACTCGCGGACGCGGGAGGCCGTTTGCTTGCTGGTGGAGATGGCCGGGAAGAAAACCCCGAAGACGGCGTCGACCGTGGGGTGTAAGAAGGCCTGCTTGTACTGCTGCTCCTATGTTGCTTCGCCCGTCCCTACAATTCGTTCTCTGCAAGCATAGCAAACTGGAACAACCGATTGATGGTGTTAAAGTCCTTATAATCAACAATGTCCTGTATATCACGTCTCAAACCAGAGTTAAAACGAACAATAGAGGTCTCATTATCCTCTACTATCATGCAGCGTTGTAAACCCTTTTGAAGCTTACCATAATAGTCCTGCACGCATTTATCCCCCTGTTCTAAGTGCTGAAGTTTTTTTGCGTAAATCTCTATGATAAGAAGGAGGGACAAAACGATCACACATAGCTTCCTTAAGTTGAGTCCAAGTTATAGGAATATCATCAGCGAGTTAGAGAATCCCACCAAATGATAGCAAAATCTTTAAATTCACTAGTGGCTTGTCAAACTCTATGCTGCTCGAGAACTAGGTGCCCACTAAATTTTTGCTCTACCGTCATCTCCCAATCAAGGTAACCCTCCGCATCATATTGCCCCGAAAAAGGTGGAATGGTAAACTTAATCTTAGCATAAGGATCATCATGGGCTCGATTATTGTTACCTTGTTGTCGATGTTGGCCACCCATATCTTGGGTGTTCGTTGTAGACGCCGGTGAAGCCTTTGTGCTCGTATAGCTACGTCATCGACGTCGACAGTGGCATCATTCACCGTGTCATCTTTTCTCGTTTCCATCGGCGTTGCTACCGGCCTCATCTTCATGGATCTTCACACGGTTCTCCACCTCGGTCAGCTTGCCGACCAACGTTGTCGCCACTTTTGCTAGAGTGTTAACCGTGTCTTTCATCTTGGACAACCGCTTATCCATCCGCTCAATCTGGTTGCCGAGATTGAGTTTATTGATGCCGTCGGTAACGGCCTTGTTAACAGCTTCTGTCATCTCCTCACGTGCCCTGTCAAGAACAGATCGAAGCTGCCCTTGACTAACACACTCGTGGAAATCTTTAGGGGTGCCAACGTCCGCATCATCTCCTGTCATAGCAAATACCAAAACAGGAACAAACAGTGAAGATTATCCCTAATAAACACTACTACTATGGTGGACAGTGGTGACTCTCACAAAAGCAAATGGAACGTCTTACCAAGTTCTTACAATGGTCTTACCAAGCAAGACAAAGGATACCTAGAAGGCGTGTACCACGGTTGCAAGGGTCAAAAACCTGTGCTGTCCGAAGTAGTATCCGGAGCTAGGAGGGCCAAATATGTGAGTGGAACACAATTCAAAAACAGATAGTAATGCTGAATAAATGTCCAAAGCTGCTTATCCTTAGTTGCTGGTTTACACGTGTCCTAGAACAATGAGTGCGAGCAAAGCAAGGATGACAGGCACAAAGAAAACAAAGCCAAAGGTAACTAGCAAGGAAGAAACAACAACTAGACACAAAAAACAGGCCAAAATCCTGTTTTGTCTTTTAGCACTAGTAGAAATCACAAATTTTTTTTGATATTATTTCTTTGATATTTTACTTCCACTCGGAGGTGACAAATTAACCTGGCTCCGATACCACTTGATGTGGATTAGGGAGTCCCGATCTTTCGTAAGGTTCCGATAAACAACGATTTGGCGAAGGCTTGACACAAATCGATCCGGCTTCCGAACAACACGTTCGAACCCCGCAATCGCAGCACCACGTCTACTCTCGGTTATCGACCGTGCAAGCACGATTGACCTCGCCAAGAAGGCTAATCCTTGCCTGCGAATCGAAGAACACAAGCAAGAACAAGATAGAAGCAACCAAATTGCAAATATATGATTAAACTCACGAGTTGGGGTCTCACAAACCGACAAAACGGCGAAACTATTCTTGACAGAGTAATCTAAGCAAAACCCAAACCCTAAGGAAGGGACGGCAGCTGCATATAAGGTCTCTACGGTCGTCCATCTCCCCCTGGGTAAGTCCTTTTGAGGTAGTGTATGGAGCAAAACCCAAACCCTAAGAACACAAGCAAGAACAAGATAGAGGCACCTCCTTCTTGACCATATTATCATCATCTCCATGGTTCCTAACAATAATTAACTCATTAGGTAGCAATATATTCTCAAATATAAATAAAGAGATCATTAGGAACATGCTCACCCATAAATTCAATTGTCGGCTCTAGTTTTTGTCCTTGAATTATGTATGTGTATTGGAGGAGTGTTGGTTATATCCGAGGGTGTGATGTCCTCATCAATGACAAGTGGGCTCGAGTGAATATTTCAAGGAATTTTCCATTTTTAAGTTTGTGATTTTTCTCCAAAAGTATGAGCTTAAATAAAATACTTCTCGTGCTCAAAAATTCCAAACAAAAATACCAGCATGTAGTACTTCACTTGGATAAGACATGCACGAAAAGGTTGAGTCCAAACTCCCTCTGGTTTAATTTTGCTAATTCATTAAAAAGAGGTAAAACATAAGCTTCTCGAATTTTTGTAGGGAGTTCTACTGATCCAAATTACATGGGACTTGTTCCTAGATTTTTCTTTTGACTTGCTCTACAACATATACTTTTGCCAGGGGCAATTGTTTTAGGAAAATTGTGACTTGTAGTTCAATCCAATATTAAATTATTTGAATTTCCAATTCAAATCACTATGCATGTCACCAAAATTTTTATATTGGGGTTCTACAGAGTCATTAGGTAATTGTAGAATTTTGAGTTGAGACGTTCGTGACACCAGGGGCGTCACAAGACCGGTCAAAATCATTCCATTCGCTCGTTCCACCTATCCATTACTCGTGCATGTGAGACTGGTGCATAATTAATCTTCATAATTCTTGAATATTTTGTAAGTAAACTGCGATCCATTATCCATAATGATATAGTGCGAAACACCAAATCCGACACGGATATTCTGCAAAAAATTAATTGCTCACGTTCTAGTTGTATGTGTGATTGCTTCTACTTCAACCCACTTAGAGAATTTGTCAATGGCTACAAATAAGTGAATGAAGCCCCGGTGCCTTCTTGAATGCTCCCACGATGTTAAGCCGCCGGGTAGCAATCGACCAAGTCATTGTATCATGCGCAATTCATAAGCGAGGCACATGGGATTACCGCGCAAAGAACTAACGACCTTCACAAACCTTCACTACTCGTGTGCATCATCAACCGTTGTCGGCAGTAAAATCCCTGTCTAAATGCTTTAGCGACCAACGGCTTTGAAGACCCACGATTCCCACATATACCACTATGGATCTCCTCTAACAATTGAACGCTATTGGTTGTAGGTATACACTTCATCAAAATATTATCGCCAGCACGCCGATAGAGTTCATCTTCCACAAGAAAATAGTTCCGAGCTCGATCTCCAATCTCTATCTCTCAACCTTATCCTCTCATATTATGCCGGACTGCAGATATTCAATATAAGGGGTGCGCCGATCGGTATCAATGATCATAACTTTAGCCCCATTGACCGCTCCATCGGTCCGTGTCGCTTTGTGGACCGCTTCACCGATCTGCGCTGCTTACGAAACAAGTACTCTTCCGGACAATCTTTATAGATGGTTTATCCAAAATTTGAAGAAATACCCCGGGCGATACTTCCTGCCTCGAAGACCCCAATCGGGCTAACTCATCCGTAGCAGAATTATTTCCACACGTAACATGAGTGAAACGCAGACCGTCGAATTTGTCTTCAAGCTTCCGGACCTCCTGCCAATAGGCCATCATATGATCATCATGTGCATCCCATGCCTTAGTAATTAGACTGATGACTAGCATTGAAGCACCATAAACATCCAGGTGTTTAACGCCGAGCGAAATTGCTACACTAAGCCCATGAAGTAAAGCCTCATACTCCGCCGCATTGTTCGATGCTCTAAAATGCATCCGAGGTACATATCTCATTGAATCTTTCTATTGAATTATCAACAATACTCAAACTCCCGTGCCTGAAAGCATCGAGAGAGCCATCATAGTACATTTTCCAATATTCCAAATTTTGAACGGTCCGAGGAATCTGCGTCTCCAACCACTCGAATAAAGAAATCAACCAATGCTTGGCCCATGATCGCCGTTCGCGGGGAGAAAGTAATCTCATACTAGCCAAGCTCGATGGCCCACTTGGCAACCTCTCCAATCGCTTCACGGTTCTGCACCATATCTCAAATTGCAAAACCGGTCTTAACCTCGAGCGGGTGTGCTTGGAAGTAGTGCTTAAGCTTCCGTGAAGTAATAACGACAGACATATATTAGCTTTTGCATTTGAAGATAACATACACGGGATTCGATCAGGACCTCACCGACGAAATAGACCAGGTGTTGGACTCACTCGAGGTGACCTTCTTCCCGTCGGCCCATCGCCGAACTGTACTCACCACATGATCGGTTGCTGATATGTATAACTGCATAGTCTCATCGAGCTCCGGCGGTACTAATACTAGTGGATTGATCAAGTAACACTTAAGCTAATCAAACGCGGCTAGAGCTTCGTCTGTCCACTCGGATTTATCCTACTTCTTGAGTAGTTTGAAGAATGGAAGACCCCCGATTCCCGGTCTTGAAATGAAGTGGCTCAAGCACGACCATGCAACCGATCAACTTTTGCACATCCTTCGGACCACTTGGCGGGGGGGGGCTCCATGTTGATAATCGTCTAGATCTTTTCTAGATTTGCTTCAATACCGCGCCAAGATACCAAGTATCCAAGCAATTTACCGGACCAAACTCCAAAAAAACACACTTGTTCGGGTTAAGCTTCATGGAAAAGTTCCGCAGATTGCTAAAGGTCTCTACCAAGGAAGAAAGAAGATCTCCAGCTTTCCGGGACTTAACCACTATGTCATCCACCTATGCTTCGAGCATTCCGACCAATCCGAGGATCAAGGCAGCATTGCATACCGCGTTGGTAAGTCGCACCCATGTTCACCGCGACCAAGCGGCATAGTCGTATAGAAATAAGCTCCAAAGGAGTGATAAAAGTGATCTTAATCTAGTCTTTAACCTTTAAAGGAATCTCATGATATCTAGAATAAGCATCAAGAAAACAAAGACGTTCGCAGCAAATGGTCGAATCAACAACTTGGTCGATCCGAGGTAGCGTGAAGGGGTCTTTGGGACAAGCCTTGTTGAGATCGGTATAATCAACGTACATTCTTAAATCTTTAGTATTCTTCTTTGGTACAAGAACTGGATTGGCAAGCCAATCCGGATGATAAACCTCCCTAATGACCTTAGCTGCTAATAATCTAGTAATCTCTTTCTTGATTGCCTCCCTACGGTCTTGAGCAAACCTCCGGAGCTTACGCTTGAGCGGCTTCGTGTCGGGACGCACCAACGGTGCGTGCTCAATCTTCTCCCTAGGGACACCCGATGTTGACGGTCCTTACGGTCCTTTTTTACCGTCAACTTTATGCACCTTTTGAAATCATATCCACCACCAAGAGTAGACATAGGGCTTTTATCTAACCATTTCCACAAGTCTTGGTGAATTCGTGAGTGCAGGTGCAATCCATATGAAAACGGGGACAAGTATGCATAAAACATGGGCTTCGCACTTGCCTAACTTTCCCCGACATAAAAGACAACTCTCTCAGCCCAAAATCCGGAGAAACGAGGCTCCAAATCTATCCCTAGCAACTGGACCAAGGAGGGAAGCAACACGGAGAGCCACCACGAAGAAGACCGGACCCGGTGGGGCCCAGCCCGGTTCGGCCAACCTGGGATTTGGGTTCGGCCGAACTGTGGTGGTGGCCCCACCGGCCCATCTTTCTCCGGCGGTTCACTACCGACGTCCGGAGGTCGGTTCCACCTGCATTAAATGCCACCGACGTCGAGAACCGCCTCCAAGTTGCCGACCTTCCAAGACTATAAATAAAGGGGCACCCCTACCTCTCTCAAGGATCCAATTGAAGAGATCACAACACATTGACACCAAGAGGAATCCATCTAGCATTAGACTAGTCTCTAGGCTGTAGAGGATTAGAGGGGGAGTTTAGTAGAGGAGAGGGTTGTCCTCTCTTTGTGAGGATTTAGCCCAATCTTGTACTTCGAGGATACTTGCTTATAATAGAAGTTCGTTCGTCATTCGTTCATCGTTCTTCGTTCGTTCTTCGTTCGTTCATCGTGCATCTCATATTAAGTAAGTATCAAGGTTCACCTCAATAGAATTATCTTCTTTGTTCCTCATGCCTTATGATTGTACTAGTATGATGATCATGTGCTTTCTATGTGGTTATTGTCTAGTCATGATAGGTTGCTTCATGCTTCACATGCCTTCATTCATTCGTGTATGTCCTTACACTCGTTTCATGCATGATGAGGTGAGACATGCTTTGGCCAATGACTTGATGATCCGTAGGGTTAGAGTCATGTGTGACATGGCCCATAACTCGTCAATCCGTAGGGTTAGAGTTAGGCATGTCTCACCCATTTACTTGATGATCCGTAGGGTCGAGTCTTGCATGTTCCAGCACTTGATCTGATTCGGCCGGTCAAGATTAAGTGTACTCTTTCGGGAGTTCAGTTTAGCAATGTGAGCATGGTGCTTAGATTGATAAACTGCTTTGGGTGTTTGGTTGTCCGCTCGAACAGGATAAGATCCGACGGTGAGGACTTAATTGCTTCACCGCCACGTGATCGTAGGACCGGCATAGGGATCTAATTGCCCTTGTGTCACGTGTCCTGGATGAAGGGTAACGGTAGGTGGTGACAGCCCTGCCGTGCCTAGTCCTCTTGTTCTATAGTAGATAGCCTTGATTGCCTGGTAGAAGGAATGCCCGTAGGTGGTAACAGCCCTGCTGGTTATCCCCTTGTTCCAGGATGACATAGAGCTTAGACTTGTATGTGTTGCATGAGCAGGAATATTAGAAGTACATAAGGACCCATCTCGGCTTTCTCCTTAACCCCGCTTAGCCTAGGCTTAGTTCTAGTGTTAGATTGGATTGCTCCGGTGGTGTTGTCACTACTACCCACTATCATTATTATCCTTACCCCTATTTAGGCTTTGGTACCTTATTAGTCATATGATTATGAACATTGCTATCTCGTAAACCACCGCCTTCCCTGTGGAAAATACGATACCCTTGAATACTCACGGGTGAAATGCTACAACGGTATTCTCCGTGCGCTTGCGGATTTATCGTGACCGTAAGAAATACCAACAAGCATTTCACGGCGCCGTTGCTCGGGGAAGGCACTCGGTTGAAGAGTCACTAGCATTGTTTATAATTATATTTCTTTTAACTACCACTTGTCTAGATAGGTCTACCTTTGCTTTGTTTTCTCTTTATGTGAAAACAGGGTAATATACCACCGGCGTTGACTTATCGAGGCAATACACGAGAAAATCAAGTAACCTTGAGGCGATCGGAACCGCGAGTCATCCATCCTCAAGAATACTCTCGACAGGCAAGCCAGCTACATCCGCACCATCAAGCTCAATACCTATGGGTGGATTGCTTTCCCACGAACACTCCGCTGCCAATGTTAACCGTGTGGCAATTGGGCCACACGTCAACACCGGAAACGGAAACTTCAAGCCTACAGCCAGCCAAATCACCATGGTGCGAGGCCAATCCATTCCATGGACTGGCCAAGGAGGACGCAAAAGTTCATCTTCATAAATTCCTAAAAGCATGCAAAACCTTGTCCATCGAGGGAGTCAACCAGGATGTCATCCGACTCCGTCCGTTCCCCTATTCTCTTGCGGGGGAAGTAAGACAATGGTTCTTTGCCAACCCAAGTATTTCGACTACTTGGGATGCTTGCTCTGAAGCATTCCTCGATGAATACTCTCCAAGAGGCAAAACCTATGCCCTTCACGCACAAATTCCAGATTATTGGAGAGCACAGGAAGAATCCATTCCTGAAGCATGGGAGAAACTTCAAGATTATTTGACAAAATACCCTGCTCATGGAATGGACGATTGGACAATATTGATCGATTTTTACCACGGGTTGACACAACGATGCCGTGACTATCTTGATTCTCGTGTCAAAGGGGGCATCTTCTCACTTACCGCCGCAGAAGCAACAAAATTAGTTGAGAAGGTAGCTATCGGTGAAGGGTGGAGACCACGCTCTCAACAAAAAGAGAAGCCTTCCAACATCACCCTAGAAGGGAAGCAAAGAGGAAGAAGGCTTCGTACAAGCGCTTTGAAAAGACAATTACAGCCCCAACACGAGAAGTTGTCCGCATCCTCATCTCCAGGATCAAGCACCAAGTCGCCACGGTAAATGTAATGGAGAGAAGTCTTGCCCATTGGACTTAAAACGATGATGCCCTTGCCAAAGGTAAATTGGTAGTTATCTCATATTTGATTTCCAATTCCACATGCATATTTCCTCAATCGCATTCATGCATCTCATTTGCATATTTAATTCTCCCTCGACATGCATTTCCATCGTTTGCATGTTTGAATCTTTCCAACTTTTGTTTGGGATTTTTCAAACCACAATGCGATTACGAGGTATTGGAAAATGAGTTTGAGGCAACTTTTTATGGAAAATGTTTTGAGTAAAATTTTGGAGGAATTTTGGCGTAACTCCCTCCGGATTTTTCATATAGCCATCATAGGGTTGTCAACAAAATTGGACTTCAGTTCATTATATTTGTTTCCAAAGTGCTTGGTGCCTTCACTTTCATTCCACTCAAGCATTCTTTCCCCCAAAATTCTTACTCTTGCATTTCTTGGGAATTTTCATTGTTTGCCCCAAGTTCAAGAAAAAGATTTTCTCTTCTCTTTTTGGTTTTCTTAGTTGCATAATCGGGGTCCTGCAATCCTCCAACTCTTCTTTTCACGAAAAAAAAATATAAAAAAAAATATAAAAAAAAAAAATTTCTCAAGGAAAAATAATTTTTGAGACAAACCCTTTTAGGCTTTCCGTCTCGAATTTAAGAAAAAAATTTTTCCTTTTTCTTCTCGTTTTTGTTCAATAAATTGAGTTGCGATAAAAAGACATCCTTGCAAAGGCAACCCACGGGAAATCCATTTGGTTTTCACTAACATAACCCGTGCTCGAGTTCGCTTTTGTGTTCTTGCTCTTAAGTGCAGCCAGGAAAAAAGGCGAATAATCAAGCTCATCAGACACGTTGAAGAAGGTGACAAGTTCAAACACAAGTCACCCCCGACGTGACACGCACTCGTCCCCCTCCATTGAGCTCATGCCTAAAGTGAGAAGGTTGGCATGAAGAGCCTCATGAAAATCCCATGGAGGAGGACTATGATGAAAACAACACGTCGAGACTCCTCTTCGACACCAACCTTGTCTCGGTGTGCAAAAAGAAGGTACAAGCCTGCAACTCCAATTCGAAATCCCTGCACAACGAAGGTATGCCACATTCTTTGCTAATAATTGGAAGCCCAAGGGTGATATGGTTTTTATTCGTGTGGATGAGTATGACTCCCACCTACCTACCACATGATTTCCCATGCATCCTTGTAGTAGTTAGGCAATGGTACTACCCTCCAGCTTCTTTCTTAGGGAGTATCACCCTTCATGCACACATCCTTGCTTTCTACTAGGCTTTCATAAGCATTGCTTGTCAGACTTTGAGCCTACAACTCTTGACCTTCACAAGCATGCTCTTTGGCAATGGATCATATCCCTTCTTGTGCTTGATGCATTGTTGGCTTGTCATGACTTGTGTTCCTCATAAGCAATCTTAGACATTTTTTGTATGAGGAATGAGCTTCGAATCCTCTTGCCTTGGTTGACAAATATCAAAATCTCCCCTATGCAATGCATGAATGGTTAGAACTTTCCAAGCAATTAGGACTTCTTGAGTGCACCTCGTTGTTCTATCATATCACCCCTCGACTTTGGACCTACACTCGCTTCATGTTTCCATATCACTAAGACCCAAGTTGTTTTTACCAACGAGGATTATCTTGTCCATGGTCGCACTCAAACTTGGTCCACAGGACTTGCTTGTGCCTTTCTTCCTCGGCTGTACAAATGGGGTCCGGTCATCTAACCCGGGACCTTGTTTGTATGTGCTCCGAGAGCTAACCATGCCTCTCCAAGTTGGAGGAAATTGCTTGCAGGAATAGTGTTTTTGGCAGGATTCTCGGGTGCGAGAGAACAAGTGTGGGGAGATCTCTCAAGCCTCCATCACGCACATGTTCGAGATCTCCCCACCAAAACGCTGCACCAACATCAAGGCTACACTGCACAAAGCCTTCCACAATCACATTGGGTTCAACCCCAAATCAAGGGCCATGAGCAAAAGAACAAGTGTGGGGGAGGTTCCCTCCTCCCCCACAAAGGTAACTTGTATCCTTTTCCTTCCACCTTGAAAATATCAAAATAGAATAATTTTATAAAAAAAAAAAAAAAAAACACAAAATAACTCTAGGTGCTTCTTCTCTTTCAAACTCATAAGGCACCTAGAGTTTAAATCAATAAATCTAGGCTCCCGGTCTTTAACCCCGGTAGAGTCCTCTTTGTCTTCGCTTTGTTTTTGTTGTTTGTTTTGAATAAATAAAGCAGGTTCAAGAACAAGTGTGGGGGAAGATCTCTTGAGTTCTTCATCACGTACACATTCAAGATCTCCCCCACCAACACGATGCACAACCCGCACTGATCAATCCATAAGAAAGTGGAGCCCCGGGACAAGGAAACAAATTTGGGTCGAACCTTTGTTTCGATCAAACATCCCATGGTCCACTTGGCCTCCACTTCACCTAAAGCGACGGTTTGCACAACCTCTCTAACTCCATCCCCCTCAATTCATGAGTTAAAACAACCTTTTGAGCCAATCACTAAAATTTAACTCAAGAATAAAATGAACGTTGTTGTTCCCTCGGTATACATGCTTCTAGTTGGTTGGCCTCGCATACTCTTTATTCCTCGCTTCGCACACCTGTTGCTTGTGAACACCAATATCATAGGAACCCATGTTTATCTAAGTTGTTGGTGAATGTGATATGGTTGGATGAGATGAATCGTGCTTCTTCTGCATAGAGTGCTTGGGTATTTAATTTGCCAAAAGTCTATAACTCTACGCTCCTCGATGATCTTATATTCCCACCAAAGCCATATGTTGATCACATTGCAAAACTTACACACATATGCTGCTTGTCATTGCATTGAACTTTATCAAAATTGTGTGACCCTAGTGAGAAACTTGTCATACTCTCTTGATCAAGATCACGTACACTCCACCTCACATGCTAAACTTCTACACTGGAAGTTAAGCAATACCACCATCATACATCCACCAAAATAAGTACTCCACAAAAGCATTGTTACCTTTTTCTCTCTCTCTCTCAAGTTATCATAGGAGACATGGCTATGCAAAAGAAAGAATAATCCCTGCTCATACAAAAGTAGAGCATGACGAAAAAAAAAAAAAAAAAAAAAAAAAGAGAAAGGAAAAGAAAGAAAGAATCATAGCCATGCCCCCTCGAACATTCAAAAAGAGAAAGAGAGAATGAACACAAAAAGGAGTACAATTTCCACCACCACACCACCCTCATACACACTTGCACATCTTGATCACGGTTGTATGACTTGCATTCTCCATGGATCCACTCTTTTGGTTCAGCAAAATATGTGATACAAGTATGCCTCTCTTTCATTCCCTACCAAGCTCCACATAAAGCCTTTTGTAGAAGTAGGATGAAAAGAGGAAAATCATGCCTTGGTGAGGAACCATAAACATTGAGCGATTTGAGAGTGATCATTTGAGGAGTATGAGCTATGTTTTTACGTTGAAAATCTATCACAAACCCGAGTTACTCAGCGAGAGGGAGTTATGATGACTTGAATCATGACCGTTCCATTCCTCAACCGCCCAAGATTACATGGTAGACACATCAAAGTTCACGGGTACAGGTATGGCTTGGAATAATTTGTATGCTAGCATCATACCATGAGAAGTATGCTCCCGCTTATGCTCACTAGCTTTACTCGAGGACGAGCAAAGAACTAAGTGTGGGGGTCTTGTTGACGGTCCTTACGGTCCTTTTTTACCGTCAACTTTATGCACCTTTTGAAATCATATCCACCACCAAGAGTAGACATAGGGCTTTTATCTAACCATTTCCACAAGTCTTGGTGAATTCGTGAGTGCAGGTGCAATCCATATGAAAACGGGGACAAGTATGCATAAAACATGGGCTTCGCACTTGCCTAACTTTCCCCGACATAAAAGACAACTCTCTCAGCCCAAAATCCAGAGAAACGAGGCTCCAAATCTATCCCTAGCAACTGGACCAAGGAGGGAAGCAACACGGAGAGCCACCACGAAGAAGACCGGACCCAGTGGGGCCCGGCCCGGTTCGGCCAACCTGGGATTTGGGTTCGGCCGAACCGTGGTGGTGGCCCCACCGGCCCATCTTTCTCTGGCGGTTCACTACCGACGTCCGGAGGTCGGTTCCACCTGCATTAAATGCCACCGACGTCGAGAACCGCCTCCAAGTTGCCGACCTTCCAAGACTATAAATAAAGGGGCACCCCTACCTCTCTCGAGGAACCAATTGAAGAGATCACAACACATTGACACCAAGAGGAATCCATCTAGCATTAGACTAGTCTCTAGGCTGTAGAGGATTAGAGGGGGAGTTTAGTAGAGGAGAGGGTTGTCCTCTCTTTGTGAGGATTTAGCCCAATCTTGTACTTCGAGGATACTTGCTTATAAAAGAAGTTCGTTCGTCATTCGTTCATCGTTCTTCGTTCGTTCTTCGTTCGTTCATCGTGCATCTCATATTAAGTAAGTATCAAGGTTCACCTCAATAGAATTATCTTCTTTGTTCCTCATGCCTTATGATTGTACTAGTATGATGATCATGTGCTTTCTATGTGGTTATTGTCTAGTCATGATAGGTTGCTTCATGCTTCACATGCCTTCATTCATTCGTGTATGTCCTTACACTCGTTTCATGCATGATGAGGTGAGACATGCTTTGGCCAATGACTTGATGATCCGTAGGGTTAGAGTCATGTGTGACATGGCCCATAACTCGTCAATCCGTAGGGTTAGAGTTAGGCATGTCTCACCCATTTACTTGATGATCCGTAGGGTCGAGTCTTGCATGTTCCAAGCACTTGATCTGATTCGGCCGGTCAAGATTAAGTGTACTCTTTCGGGAGTTCAGTTTAGCAATGTGAACATGGTGCTTAGATTGATAAACCGCTTTGGGTGTTTGGTTGTCCGCTCGAACAGGATAAGATCCGACGGTGAGGACTTAATTGCTTCACCGCCACGTGATCGTAGGACCGGCATAGGGATCTAATTGCCCTTGTGTCACGTGTCCTGGATGAAGGGTAACGGTAGGTGGTGACAGCCCTGCCGTGCCTAGTCCTCTTGTTCTATAGTAGATAGCCTTGATTGCCTGGTAGAAGGAATGCCCGTAGGTGGTAACAGCCCTGCTGGTTATCCCCTTGTTCCAGGATGACATAGAGCTTAGACTTGTATGTGTTGCATGAGCAGGAATATTAGAAGTACATAAGGACCCATCTCGGCTTTCTCCTTAACCCCGCTTAGCCTAGGCTTAGTTCTAGTGTTAGATTGGATTGCTCTGGTGGTGTTGTCACTACTACCCACTATCATTATTATCCTTACCCCTATTTAGGCTTTGGTACCTTATTAGTCATATGATTATGAACATTGCTATCTCGTAAACCACCGCCTTCCCTGTGGAAAATACGATACCCTTGAATACTCACGGGTGAAATGCTACAACGGTATTCTCCGTGCGCTTGCGGATTTATCGTGACCGTAAGAAATACCAACACCCGACATGTCGAACGTTGCCATGCAAAGATGTCCCTATTTTCCTAGAGAAAAAGAACGAGTGCGCTTTCCTATTTGTCCCAAGGTCGGACCCGATATGGGTGACCTTAGAGGGGTCGATCTCATCAAGCTGAATAGTCTTGGAAGCGACCGCATCAACCTTCAATTTTTCCTTGGCGATCTTCTTGGGTCGAGCTTCTTCCTCAAGCGGCGCTTGCGTCTCAAGGGCGCTAGCCGCTTGCCTAATTTCCCAACGCTCTTCCTCCGAATTGACATAAGTTGCCAACTCGGTACTGTGTACTTCACAAGCATACGCGGTCTTGATATCATACCGGAACGACAAGACCCCATTAGGCCCGGGCATCTTCGAGCATCAAATACTGGTAGTTCGGGGTCGCCATAAACTTAGCCAAAGTCGGCATTCCCAACATGGCATGATTTGTAGAATGGATATCAGCCACCTGAAAAATGATGTTCTCCCTTCTATAATTCTCTTTTGTCCCAAAAGGCATCGGCAGAGTGATCTGCCCCAAAGGATAGCTGTTCGGGCCGGGTATTATACCATGAAACGACGAAATGCTATGATCCAAGTCTGCAACCAAGAGACCAAACTCCGGTAGAGTTTTAGCAAAGATTATATCCAAGAAACTACCTCCATCAATGAAGGTTTTCTTCAAGTGCACCTTCTAGACAATTGGTGCTAGAATGAGCGAAAATCGACCAGCTTTAGGCAAGACTTCCGGATGATCGTCCGTGCTGAATGTGATTGGTACTTTCGACCATCGTAGATATTCGGAGTCGAGGAGCGACAGCATTGACCTCCCCGAGTGTTAACTTCTGTTTGCGCTTTGACTCATACGCGTCCGGTCCTCCGCGAGATCAAGTTCACTTCTCCGAGCGGTTCCTCAAAGCCTTCATCATCATCTCCATCATCATCACGCTTCCTGTCTTTGCCCTTATCATCCCGTTGATTGCGCCGCACGGACCGGGATGCCACCTTCAACGCAAATGAAGCAAACGGTCTCAATAGGAAGCATTCCTTATTCTTATTATTCCCATTATGAATCATGCAAGGCCTATCAAGCAAGGCTTCAAACGAAACTCGTTCTCTTGGCCCCCACTTAGGCGGTGCAGGGCGGTCTCCTCCATGAGACCGGTCCACGACGAGTGACAAGGTTGTCGGCCTTGCGTTTGTTATTCTTGGATCCAGACCGGTTGCTATGATCGTGATTCGGCTCCTTCCCTTTGTTTCCACGCAAATTGACCACGTCATGGTAAGATTTCGGTTACGTCCACCGATCTTATGCACCAATGCTTCACTTTGGACGCCGGCTTGGAACGCAACAATTACTTACCGACCAGGAACATTAGGGATTAAGGCCTTTTTGCTACGAAATGCCTAATGATGTTCGTAAGCGTCTCATCGGGTTTCTGCTCGACTGTTGAGGTCGAAGAAGTTTCCTGGCTTTTCACAAGTTGCCCCAAGAAGAAATAGATTCCTTGGGTAGAGATTGTAACCACTAGCATCCAGCATGTTCCATGCACATGGGAAGATAGTTTGCCAAAACAAAAGTGCCACCTCTCGCAGACCGGATGGCGGACGTGTACATGTGAAGCCACTCGGAGGGGGAGCCTTGCCATCATATTTGTCAATAGCCCCTAGCTTAAATCTCCTTGGGAATTTGCAAATGCGTAGATCCCTCGTATATGCTAGGATTATGGAGTATTCGTCATCTTCCAAACCGTTCCGGATCGGTGATGGTGAACGGCGTCCGTAATGTCGGTAATTATGATCCCTATCATCATCGGAATCGTCATGATAACGATCATCTCGGTCTCCAGCACCAGGACCGACCTAGAGATCATTGTTACCCTACGCCGGAGGAGGCGGAGGCGGAGGCGGAGCCGGAGGCGGATCTTGGCTATTATTGTTGCCTTGTCGAGGTTCTCCGTCTCTATTCCTTCGGTCTCGTCCCCGTCGGTCTCGATCATCACGGTAGTCATCTCTTCTCGGGTGGTCATCACGGTGTGTGGACCGGTTGCCCCGCCCTCGATTGTCATTGCGCCGACGATTGTCGGTCGGGGGCGGCGCTGAGCAGCCTCGCCTATGCCTAGCCGAACCGAGTTGCGGGCGTAGGTGGCGGCATGGGATCCACCGGACGATCATCGACATGACCGGTCCGCCGTCGTTCATCTTCTTCCCGTCTCCATCGATCTTCCACTCTTTCAGCATGACGATCAATGAGCACGTTACGAGCATCACGACTACCGTTTAGTGGTATGCGTAAATCCTGATCGGGCACACGGTCATGTTCATCCGCAATAGGCGTATGTCGGTGTCCGATTCTTCCTCCGGAAGAAGCTCCTTCACACTAGGTCCTCGCATATCGGTCCGAGCGTGAATGAGACCGATCGGAGCTCTATCTCGCATGAGCTGGTTGGTTTGCGGAGCAGCCGCGTCAACCAAACTCGGGGAGCGCTACAACCCTGGTGTTGAGTTAAAAACTTCTTCCGAAATAGTCTCCAGAATCTGCTTCACACCTACGATGTTATGAACTGGCGACGTGAAGACTCGAGCGTCATTTAACTCGACCTCCATGGAGTCCAAATTCAAGGCCCTACTAGAGGAACGATAATTTCTTCCGCTGCGACATCCACGGCAGTTTTACTAACCTGGTGAATTATCCGTCGCGTCCGCAACTTGTTCCGACAGAGCTCTAGTGGCGGGTGGAACCGTAGCAGGAGCCCCACCTCCATCCTCGCTAGTGCCAGCGTGTAACAACCTCAAAATAATAAACCTGCATTTCATGTCATTCATGAGCATATCATCATGTGCATTTGTGAAAATATTTAATTTTGTGATAAAGAAATGCACATAAGATATCAATTTAACCTAAGTTAAATTAAGATCTTTAAAAGGGATTTAAATAAAAGCAAATTATGGTGTTTAACATTTTCTGTTTATTAAACACAAAAATAGAAGATTTCTGAAGTTGCTATGAAATTATTTTATTTTGTAAAAATGTCAACAAGAAATAATGAAAGCTTCTCTTTTTAATTTAAACTTGAATTTTTAATCCGAAAAATATTTAGAATTTGAACTTCGGCCAATAAGGAAAAAGGTCTAAAATGTTTTCATTTCCATCCCTGAATTTTCGCAGAATTTTTCGAGTGCCGGAAGTACGTTTTCCAATTAAACCAAAGACGAGGGGGTTTTATGTAAAATAACCGGACCTGGCCCAATCGCCATTCTCCTTCTTCCTCTCTCTCACGAACCGACTTCCCCGCCGCCTTGCCAAGCCACCACGGCAGCCCTTGGCCGCGCGCCCTCGCCAGCCCGTGCCACGTAGAAGCTTTCCGCCACCTCACCCCCCCCCGACCTGTTGGGATAAAACCCAAGCTCAACTCCCTTCCTCTCTCTCCGGCGCAACCGAAGCACCGCCCGACCGCCTCTCCCGCACCTCGCTGTCCGACCGCCTCGGGTCGTCCCCCAACCCAGCCATCACCACCCAAAGCTCCGCAAGATCGTGCCGGAGCCTCACATGGCCTCAATTTCCGTTGAGCTGCCCTAGGACGAGAAGATCGAAGCGCTTTCCTCCTCGGAGGTCGCCGGCTGCGGTCACGGCCATTCTTCACAATTCTTCCTCCCGGGTGAGTCATTCCGCCTTTTCTCTCTTCCCGAGCATGCGCAACTTGTTCCTTTAGCACTTAGATAGCTCAAGGAAGAGTTGTGTGCACCTGGTCGCTAGCAATTTGATCGTCTTCTCCAACTCCGTCCACCGCCGACCGCGGCTCACCGTTGAGCTCCACCTTCCGGCCACCCCAAGATCCACCAACCGCGTGCCACCCTTGCCCATGTCCCCGTGATGCTCCGAAACAAAAACCTCGTCATTTGGTTGAGCACGGTGAGCTCTAGCCGCCGCCGAAGTCTCCTCCTCGCTCACCCGTCGCCGCCGGCGTCCTTCCCGGCCGCCTCGCCACCGTGGTCCCCACCCCCGGTGTCGTATACTTGCCTTATGGGTATACGAGATGATGAAGGAATGGATACGCAGAGACATGGCGACAAATTAAGGAAGATAAAGATGGTGGCGATAGGCAACAGATCGGTCCTTGACTCGGTCCGGGATAACGAAGATCCCGAATACCGGTATGGAAGCAAGGCGGACATTAAGACCGGTATACAATGACTTGAGGAGCAAGTTATTGAGCAATTCGTAGTCCGATTAGGACTCCGAATCAATAAAGAAAGTTAGAAATAGAACTCCATATATGTAATTCATGTAATCGATTAGGACTCGCATGTAACCCCGCCTCCTCGGATATATAAGGCGGAGCGGGGACCCCCCGAAAACTCTCTCGAGATCTTACAATTAGCAAACCGCTAAAGGCAATACATAACATATAGGACGTAGGGTATTACTCTCGATCCGAGGGACCCGAACCTGTCTAAAATCACGTTTTCCCGTGTGTTCCGTGTGTTGCACCATCGAATTCCACGCTCGTGAGGGACCGGGTAGTACTAGTGCCGAGTTTAAGACTCGACATTTGGCGCGCCGGTAGGGGTCCCGGCGAGTTCCCGCCGAGTTCGATGGCCTCTTCGTTCGTCGTCGACTTCGAGCCCGGCTTCAAGATCCGCTTCGGGTCCCTTGACTTTGAAGCCGATTCGGCCGGAAAACCGCTTTTGATGAATCCGACTCGTTGTCGGCCGCAGCTTCGAAGCGCGATCACCCGCCACAATTGACATCCTAGGCTCGAACTTGGCGGATCCGACGCAGCTTTAGCGCGAACAATCGGACCGCCCGCACCTCATATTGAAGTTCAATCTGTAGAGATGAGCCGCTCTAGCGAGTTCCTTGATGACTTTGAAGACGAACGTCCAGCCTTCTTCCAAGTGTTCATGACAGGACCAGTCATTTGCCAACTTACTCATGAGGAAGCTCGCTGAGGAAGAAGCAAGGCCGGCGAGAGAAGAATCCGATCGTCGGCGCCGTGAAGAAGGAGAAGCGGACAGAGATGAACAACCTCCACAACCTTCGCTTGCAAATCCGCGCGCGAGTACCGCCGATCAAGCCGGAGGAAGCGTTCCCGCGATCGCTCCCCAGCCACGGGCCCGTTGCTGCACTCGGCCTGGAGATACGGAAGAAGCATCCCCAGGATATAACAGCCGACGTGGGTGTCGTAGTGGAAGGCGACATCGTTCTTCGAGCGAGCTTTGGATTTGAGCTCCATGGAAGTGGAATTAAACGGCGCTCGGGTCTTCACGTCGCCAGTTCACAATATTGTGGGAGTGAAACAAATCCTCGAAACAATACCGTAAGAAGTCTTCAATGCGACGCCAGGGTTGCAGCGCGCCTCGAATTTGGTAGATGCGGCTGCTCTACAAACAAACTAACTCGTCCATGACAGGTCGGAATCTTCAAGCCGCTCGCGTTCTCGCTCGTAGCGGCCTATGAGAGCTCGGTCTGAAGGAGCTTCTTCCGGAGGAAGGCTTGGGCCTCGGCACACCCCGATTGCGGACGCACATGAACGAGCTCCGCACCAGGATTTGCGTGTACCATTTAATGACAACCGGGATGCTCGTAATGTCCTCATCGATCGCCATGCGGAGAGAATGGAGGAACGTTAGAGACATGAAGAAGATGAGAGACGTCGCACCGGTCATGTGGATGATCGTCCGCGGGACCCCGCCCCGCCTCGCCCGCACGTGATCGGTTCGCCTCGGCGTGGACCGGCCGCTTCGGCGCCGCCCCGGTGGAAATCCTCCGCGCAATGACCAGCGAGGGCATGGAAGTCGACATGCTCATCGGGATGACCGGCCGAGACGAGATAATCGCCGTGATAACAGGGGTCGAAGAGAACGCGATGACAGGGACACGGACGAGGAGCCTCGACATGACGCTAATGATCGCCGGGCGGCGCCTTCGCCTCCGCCTCCGCCTCCGCCCCCTCCTTCGCAGGCCGCACAACCGGCTAACAATGATCGTCGGGATGGACCAGGAGATAGGTATCAAGATGATCGTTATTATGACTACTCCGATGATGATAGAGATCGAAATTACCGGCATTACCCTCGCCGACGATCCCCTTCACCGGTCCGGACCGGTCCGGAGGACGATGAATACTCCGTGATTCCCGCTTTTACGCGAGATTTACGCATTTGCAAATACCCCAGGGGATTTAAGCCTCGAGGCCATTGATAAGTATGATGGTAAAGCACCTCCTGCCGAGTGGCTACGCATGTACACCACCGCCATCCGCTCAGCAGGAGGAGATACGTTTGTGCTAGCTAATTACCTCCCCATGTGCATGGAGCAGGCTGGACGCTTATGGTTGCAGTCCCTACCCGAGAAATCTATTTCTTCTTGGGGCGATCTCACCAAAAAGTTCGTAGAGAATTTCCAAGCGACTTGTGAGAAGCCAGGGAATTACTTTGACCTCAACAGTCGAGCGTAAGCCCGACGAGACCCTCACCGACTTCATCGAGCGTTTCTGCAATAAGAAGGCCTTAATCCCCAATGTTCCCGACCAGCAGGTGATTGCTGCGTTTCAAGTCGGCGTCCGGAGTGAAGCTTTGGTTCACAAGATTGGAAGGCGAAATCGGAACCTTACCATGACGGCGTCGAGTGCTTCAAGATAGCAGACGACTATGCTGCCGGTAAATCGAACGTGGTCAATTTGCGCGGGAACAAAGGGAAGGAACCGAAGCATGATCAAGGCAACCAGTCCGGATCCAAGAACAACAACAAGCGCAAGGCTGATCACCTTGTTGCAGCTGTCGACCGGCCTCATGGAGGAGACCGGCCGCCACCTCCCAAGAGAGGTCCGAGAGAACGATTGTCGTTCGAAACACTTCTAGAAGGCCCTTGTATGATTCATATTGGGAATCATAAAGCCAAGGAGTGCTTCATGTTAAGGCCTTTCGCCCGGTTCGCCTTAAAGGTCGCACCCCGATCCGCTTCATCGGAATCGGAGAGATGACAAGGGCAAGGACAAAGAACACGATGACAATGGGGATGATGAAGGTTTCCAGGAACCGGCTCGAGAGGTGAACATGATTTTTGGAGGCCCGGAC
Organism: Chloris gayana; assembly: GCA_031894775.1. Taxonomy (NCBI): domain Eukaryota; kingdom Viridiplantae; phylum Streptophyta; class Magnoliopsida; order Poales; family Poaceae; genus Chloris; species Chloris gayana. Next base: position 39,792 of record JAUNZO010004920.1, read on the forward strand.
GCTTACGAATCAAAGAGAAAGCAAAAGTTGGCGTTTCGAGAGGTTAATGCCGTCGCTCCCGCTACACCCGAGTACTTACGATGGTCCGAAGTGCCCATTACCTTCAGCAGAGCCGATCATCCTAAGGCGTTGCCAAAAGCTGGCAGATATCCGCTCATCTTGGCCCCCATTGTTCACAAGGTGCGGTTGAAGAGAACCTTCATTGATGGCGGGAGTTGTCCGGATATCTTGTTCGCCAAAACTCTGCCGCAGCTTGGCCTTTCCGTAGCTGATTTGGAGCGCAGTGTCTCACCGTTTCATGGTATAATACCCGGGCGGAATAGCTATCCTTTGGGGCAGATTTCTCTGCCGGTGATCTTTGGGACGAAGGAGAACTACAGGAGGGAGAATATTATCTTCCAGGTGGCGGATATTGATTTAGCGTATCATGCGATACTTGGAAGGCCGGCTTTGGCAAAGTTTATGGCCATTCCAAATTACCGATACTTGATGCTGAAGATGCCAGGGCCAAATGGAGTTTTGTCGTTTCGAGGCGACATCAAGACCGCTTACGCTTGTGAAGTACATAGCACCGAGTTGGCCTCTCGGACCAATTCGGAGGATGAACGTCGAGAAATCGGAGAAGCAGCTGAAGCTCTAGAAGTCCGGGCAAGACCGGAGAATGAAGTCCCGACCAAGAAGGTTGCAAAGGAGAAATTGAAGGCCGATGCAGTGGTTTCCAAAACTATTCAGCTTGATGAGTCGGACCCCTCCAAGGTCACCCATATTGATCTTTGCATAGAAAAGGCTGACTTGGGGGATAAATAGGAAAGCACGCTCATTCTTTTCCTCCAGGAAAATAGGGATATCTTTGCATGGCAGCCTTCCGACATGCCGGGTGTTCCTAGGGAGAAGATTGAGCACGCACCGTTGGTGCGTCCCGATGCGAAGCCGCTAAACGAAGCTCCGAAGATTTGCTCAAGACCGCAAGGAAGCTATTAAGAAGGAAATAACTAGATTATTAGCAGCTAAGTTTATTAGGGAGGTGTATCATCCAGATTGGCTTGCCAATCCGGTTCTTGTACCAAAAAAGAATACTAAAGAATTAAGAATGTGTGTCGATTATACCGATCTCAACAAAGCTTGTCCCAAAGATCCTTTCGCGCTGCCTCGAATTGACCAAGTTGTTGATTCGATCGCTGGCTGCGAGCGTCTTTGTTTTCTTGATGCTTACTCAGGATATCATCAAATACCGCTAAGAGTTGAAGATCAAATAAAGACCGCATTTATTACTCCCTTTGGGGCATACCGTTATACGACTATGCCTTTTGGATTAAAGAATGCTAGAGCTACATATCAGCGTGGTATACAACGTTGCTTGGATTCGCAATTAGGGAGGAACGCAGAAGCTTATGTTGATGATATAGTGGTCAAATCTCGTAAAACCGAAGATCTTCTCTCCGACCCGGCAGAGACCTTCGAATCTGCGGAATTTTTCCATGAAGCTAAACCCTGGAAAGTGTGTGTTTGGAGTTCGTTCCGGGAAGCTACCGGGTTATTTGGTGTCATGGAGAGGCATTGAAGCTAATCCAGAAAAAATTCAGACAATTGTTAACATGCAACCCCGAGTTGCTTGAAGGATGTCCAGAAGTTGACAGCAAGTATGGCAGCTCTTAGCCGTTTCATCTCAAGACCGAGAATACGTGGACTGCCGTTCTTCAAGTTACTCAAAAAGCAAGATAAGTTTGAGTGGACTGATGAAGCACAAGCTGCGCTCGATCAACTTAAAGAGTACCTTAGCAACCCTCCAGTATTGGTGCCGCCAAAACCCGATGAAGTTATTCAGTTATATATCTCCGCAACGACCCATGTGGTAAGCACGGTTCTGGCAGTTGATCGGAAGGAGGAAGGACACCTGCAATTAGTGCAACATCCGGTCTATTTTGTAAGTGAAGTTCTTACTCGAATCAAAGATACGATATCTCCAATTGCAGAAGTTAATATATGCTCGTAGTGATAACTTCTCGGAAGCTGAAGCATTATTTCTAAGCACACCCTATTGAGGTTAAGACTGGGTTTGCCATTGGAGATATTGTCCGAAACCGAGAAGCGATTGGCCAAGTTGCTAAGTGGGCTATAGAACTTGGCCAGTATGAGATTACGTTTTCTTCACGAACGGCTATTAAGGGACAAGCATTAGCTGATTTCATAACAGAATGGCTGGAGACACAAGTGCCGCGAGAGATTCAAGCATTGGAATATTGGGAGATGTTCTTTGATGGGTCCCCGCAGCTTTCAGGCGCGGGGGCTGGGGTGGTACTTCTCACCCCGCAAAAGGAACCACTCGGATATGTGTTACAAATGCATTTTCGAGCCTCCAACAATACAACGGAGTATGAAGCTTTGCTCCATGGGCTTAGAGTAGCCGTTTCGCTAGGAGTCCGACGGTTGGACATTTATGGTGATTCCATGTTGGTGATAAGTCAAGTTAACAAGGTGTGGGATGCTCATGATGATCATATGATTGCTTACCGTCAAGAGGTTCGGAAACTTGAAGACAAATTTGATGGTTTGCGATTTTCTCATATACTGCGCGGAAATAATTCTACTACGGATGAGTTGGCTAGACCGGGATCTTCACGACAAGCGCTTCCTCCCGGCGTCTTTCTTCAAGTATTGGATAAACCATCTATAAAGATGGAGCGTAAAGCTACTATTACAGAGATCGTGGACGAATCAGTCTTAAAGAGTCGGGAGGAGAAAGCGGTATTGAAGGACCAGTCCGAGGAGGCGGTCTTACCGGAAAAGATAGCAAGAGAGTCCAATGCCGACGATATTCAGCCATTGGATGTTATGATTATTGATTCTCGATTGGCGTACTCCGTATCTTGACTATCCGCAATCTGGTAAAACTCCGGAAGATAAAGTGGAGAAGCAAAGATTGGAAGTTCGAGCCCGTAGTTATTTAATTCTCGAAGGAGAATTATATAAGCGCGGAGTTAATATTTTGATGAAATGTGTATCGGTTTCGATGGCATTCAATTGCTTGAAGACGTACACAAGGGAATTTGCGGAAATCATGCTTCTTCAAAGACATTGGTTGGAAAGGTATTCAGACAAGGATTTTATTGGCCTACAGCGACGGATGATGCGCATAGAGTGGTTAAGAATTGCCAAGGATGTCAGTTTTTTGCAAGACAGACCTCATACTCCGGCTCAAGAGTTGCAATTGATCCCAATGACTTGGCCTTTTTCTACTTGGGGGCTGGATATAGTTGGACCTTTTAAGCGGGCGCCAGGAGGATTTACGCATATTTTTGTAGCAAGTAGACAAGTTTTCCAAGTGGATTGAGGCTCAAGCAAGCTACTAGTACAACCACAGCTCGCGCAATCAAGTTTTTGCAGAACATCTTTGTACGTTTTGGGGTCCCATACAGTATTATTACCGATAATGGGCCTCAATTTACTTCAGATCTCTTCAAAGACTATGCTGAGAGTTTAGGGATCAAGGTGCAATATGCGTCGCTGGCACACCCGCAAAGCAATGGACAAGTGGAGCGAGCTAATGGAATGATTTTGACCGGTCTTAAACCAAGAATTTTTGACCGATTGAAGCCGTATGCAGGAAAGTGGGTTAAGGAACTGCCCTGGGTACTTTGGGGGCTGCGCACTAATGTTAGTAGAGCTACAGACAGTCTCCATTTTCTTTGGTGTATGGATCCGAAGCCATGCTACCTACGTAAGTAAATATGGTGTCACTCGAGTACGATATTATGATGAAGAAACGTATGATGATCAACGTCAGGTTGAATTGGTCGCTGCGGAAGAATTGAGGGATCAAGCTCTCGATTCAAGCCGCTAAATATCATCGGGATTACGTCGTTATCATGATCGTAATGTTCGCACTCGGGAGTTCCAAGTAGGAGACTTGGTTCTTCGGAAGATTCAGTCTAACAAGAACAGGCATAAGTTGTCACCAGTCTGGGAAGGACCTTTTTGGTTAAATCGGTCTCCGGACCGGGGCTTATAGGCTTATGACCTTGGAGGAGGAAGAGATTCCAAATTCCTGGAACATTGATCAGCTTCGTCGTTTTTATATTTAAGAGTATTTATTGTAAAGTTTTTCATATTATAATAAAGTAATTTTATCTAATGATGATGTTTGTTTTTTGTGTCTCCATACTTTAATTTTGAATTAAATTATTGAGCCAGGGGGCTGTTATGATAAGAACAGATCCGTGATAGTTTGCTATTCTCGCTATGTTAAGAGCAAGTCTATGATACTTTGCTATTCTCGCTATGTTAAGAGCAGTCTATGATATTATGAATATTGATTGGTAGACTCGTTGTGTTAAGGACAATCTGTGAAATCTTGAAATCCTACAAACTAGCTTTTTGCTTATGTTACATGATCTTGTTAAAGTAAGCTATAATTATGAATTGTGATCTCGTGCCGATTAAGAGCCGGAATTGGATCATAATTATTCAGTTGAAATAACCATCATGTCTTAAGTAAATAAGTTAGCAAGTATGATGGTGAAACCAAGTATTCATATAGAAAAGAAAAGTAACTCGATATTTAAAATATGATGATCAAGATGTCTCGATTCCAAAATCTACTAAGCCCTATTACAAAGTCTACTAAGCAGGACCGCTGGAAGTACCGGTGTCACCGGTCTTAGGATTTTCCTCAAGCCTATCATCCAGCGTTTCCTCGGAATCGGAGGAGGATATTGGCAAATCCCTATCAAGATCTTCGAAGGCGTTTTCTATGGTCCGTTTGGCGGCGGTTGCTGCATCCCGAGCATCTTGTTCCAGGGCAAAAGCTGCCGGCGCTACGTTGAGAGGGACGCCTGTTGGATCAAGAGGAACATCTTCCACCAACTCCGAAACAGTGCCAATGAGTGAGTTCTTCAGCTCATTGAACCGGTCTTCGTAGTATTAGGGTGGGCGCCATCCTCGATAAAATTGAAATCACATTCTTCGACCGGAGTCCAAGACCGGATTATAGCGGCAATATGTCCTCCTCTCGAAGCAGCAATCATCCTTGAATGTTCTCGGATTCTTCTTGGGATCGCCCGGATGGCGGACTCAAGATCTATCTCGTTGGGATCAATAGTTTGACCGCCATTGAGATACTCTAGAGTACGCACCGTGCCTGCAGTAAGTTCTGAAAAAAACAAGTACAAATTTAAGACTCGGGATATTGTCTGAAGACCGGTATTTTCAAAAGATGACATAAGAGTAAACAAGAAAGGTGGGACTTACGCCCGTGCCCGATCTCAGCAGCTCTGAATCTGCCCTTGATGTTTGTGTTGGATTCTTTCAGCTTTTGGGCAGTCTTCAGGGCCCTCTCTTTGTCTCGCTTGTGCTGATTTCGCTGCTTCTAAGGCTTCGACTAGTTCAGCTTTCAAGCGAGCGTTCTCGACCTCTAGCATCTTGTTGGAGCGAAGTGCTTGAGCTAATATGTTATCTTTAGCAGTAAGCTCGCCTTCGAGTTCTCCAATCCGCGCCGCCTGTTGTTCTTCGACACGAGAGCCCTCTTCCAGTGCTTGCTCTTGAGCGTCCGCTTTTTCGTGAGGACCTCTTCAGCTTTTTTATGAGCAACAACAAGACTCTCGAGCGCCGAGATCAAGAATGGGATTAATCAGGAAGGAAGATAACGGGAAAAATGTGGAATGTATAAGACAAATTGAGAATATTACTCCGATTAATTTGACGGAGCTCGATGATTTCTTGCTCGGCGCTCCTCCATCATTCGATGGGTGTTCTCGCAGATCGGCTTCTCTCCTCCGGAGATCGTTTTCCTTGGCCTTCGGACTGGCGGTCCGAGTTTCCAGTTCACCCAATCGTTCTTGATTGGCGTTGAGATCCTCCCGTAAGCGGGCGATAATGGCGGTCTTGGCCTCGTAACTTTTGAGGAGAACCTAAAGGAAAGATTGAGAGAGCCAATAATTAGAATGTGATTGCGTAGAGTGATTTTTGAAGCAGAGGATATACCTGGCCGGATTCTGAAAAATTCTTTAAAGCTTCTTCTTCTTGGAGAGCGTCCCATTGAGCTGTAGCAGATGAAAGTTCCGGCCCCGCTCGAACTGTCTACCTCCACGTCTCCAACTACCATTCTAGCCGCTTTGGTTCTCCAGGAGCTTTGCGTGTTGTCCTAGGCCGGCGAGGAATTTCTTCCATCCGGACCGGTCCCAATGATAGCTCCGGAGGAATCTGGAATAAGGTAGCTTGAGGAGGATTACCGAAGATGAGTCTTCGGCGATGGTAACCTGCTCTTCAACTTCTACGCTCGGGCGGCAGGGAGTTCCTCTGTGGATGCCGCACCCCGAGGTTCAGTGATTGGAGTAGTGGGAATGGAAGCAGGAGCGCTACCAGTCCGAGAGGAAGCGGCAGGAGCGGTACTAGGTTGAGAAGCGCCAGGGGTAGAACCAGCCTGTGGTGCATCCGGAGTAGAGGCAGAAACACCATCGGCGGGGCTGTTGAAGAAGCTTTATTTCTTAAAAAGCTAGCTATGCTAGCTTGGAAATTAGAAGGGACCCCGTAAGAAGAAAGCACATTTAATAAGACCGGGGTAAGGAGCTTCGGCAGTTTTGGAGCATTAGCAGATGAAATAATTTAGAAAAGAGTTAGACTTACGTGGAAGCCTTCTTGAAGCCGGTGGAGGTCTTGATCTTCTTGGACGGGCCTTGGGTATCTCCACCACTTCGTCTGCAGCCCTTTTCTCCGCCGGATTGACTTGCGGAGTTGGAGCTGCTTCGTGGCATCACTAGGACCGGTCCGGTGGCCATACCAGGACCTTTTGGGTACCTTGGATAAGGGATCGACCGAGGAGGAGGTACCTTGAGTTTTTCCCAAGGAAGCTTCAAGAATGGCTCGAGCTGCCTGGCGATCCCTTTCGACGCCTTCTTCCTCGCGTCGTTGCTCTTCAAGCTTTTGTGCCTCCGAGCGAGTATCGCCAGGAGCGGTGGAAGAAGTAGCAGGTTTGCCAATGGTCAAGGAAGTAGTACGTTTTCTTGTACTAGGAGCTTGAACCACGGCCCCGGATTTGGTAATTTTTGGAGCAAGGTTGGGAGGTAAGGGAAAGGACCGGTCCGAGGGCCTTTGAGTCGACCGGCTTGAACAGCTAGAGGAGCGGTATTGTTGGCATAATCCTCTCCCCAAGTGTCATTAGGAGGAAGAGGAGGGTGACTCCTGTAGTTGTCCATTTTCTGCAATTATAAAGATTGAGTCTTTGTAAGTAAATGATGATAATAAGCAACAAAGATTTGAAGAAACAGAAAGAGATACTTACGGGGTCGCGAGGATTGCATGAGCTGAAAGCCGGACCCACTCTTGTACATCCGGATAGATCCGGATTCGGCTGCAGCATTTGCTTGATGCGAGCTTCTAACCGCTCATTGTCGGGAAGAAGGGTTCCATCCAAAGGCATAGCGGTGTCTTCGTTGAAAAGCCAAGTTGGGTGCTCTTGCCTTTTGAGGGGTTGAACTCCCCGCACTATGAAGCTCCAGAGAATCGTCTCGGCAGTAACGCCTCTAACGGTCTTCAAGTATTTAATGCAAGCGAGGAGCGCAAGAACTTCGTTGTCTTCTTTGAGCTTTTCCCCGGTTTCTGCAGTAGGGAAATTCTTGGCTACCTTAGCACCGAAGGCAGGAAGAGCTGGTCGGGGATTGTCGCAGAAGAACCATCCTTTTTTCCCATGGGCTATGCTCTTGCTCGGGGACAGGGAAAAATATTCGTCTCGCGCTCCAAGCATTGGATTCCTACACCGCCAACCGCAGCTTGGCGGTTCGATGACGGAAGTGGGCGGATTTGGAACAAGTACTTGGAATAGCTTGAAGTGGGGGAGAACTCCAAGGAAAGCTTCGCACAAGTGGATGAAAAAGGCAATTTGCAGGATGGAGTTAGGGTTGAGGTTCACTAACTCCCATCCGTAAAAGAAAAGAAGTCCTCTCGAAAAAGGAACAAGCAAGGGAGATCGAGACCGCGGAGGAAAAAAGCCTTGAAAACTAATTGTTGAGACTCGTCTATTCCCCATGGAATTTGGCTAGGGGAAGGGACGCTCCAATTTAGGATGGGTTGAGGAGGAAGATACCCATCATTCACCGCCTCATTGAGGGATGTTTCGGTGACCTTGCTGCTACCAAGGTCTTGGACGCCGAAAGGAAGCCGATCACGAGGAACAGAGAAAGAAGATGAGGCGACGGTGGTGGATTTCTTCTTACCCATCTTAAGAGATGGAAAAGGAAAGCTTGAGATTGGTTAATGAGGAAGGAGAGAGCAACGGCGCAAAGGTGAATGGTGGACGCGTATGAGCTTTTGGGAGCAGGGTTGACCTAGGTCGACCTTTCGTTTCTTTTTATAGACACCTAGGATGGGCCCGGGGCTGGAAAGTTATTGGGCCATTTTGAATGGCCCGATGGATTTTTATTGTTAATAACCACTGTTGTAACTATGCAATTATGACCTAACGGCCATAAGGAAATTAATGATTTGTTATCTGCGTTAATTATGACTTAACGGTCATAAGAATAAGCCGTCGTGCTTTTATGAAAGTAAAAAGCGGTCTGAAATACGGAAATTTTCAGATGGAAATTAAAGCAATACTGAATTTTACAATTCAGTAGTATGAGAGAGTTAGATTTTACATAACTCAGTGATAAAGGATGCCTTAGGCTGTGGGTGTTAATCATCCGGCTGATTATAGGCATTGGAGACTCGAGTCGCTGTGAGAATATAGGGAATAAACTGGACTGATCAACCAGAAATTTTGGCTCTTAGTGAAATTTCACTAAGCGGATTATGAATTCAGGCTGATTTAGGCGGTCGGTTATGTGAAAATGGTGAAAATATACAGGAGATATGAAATTCTGAACGGAATGACCGGTCTCGAAAAATATGTTCTTGGCGAAAATTTGCTGAGAGGAATGTGATTTGATGGGAAATGATAAAGCATAGTCTCTCAGGAAAGACTCTTGCATTATTTGCGATTCCCAAATGATACAAGAGTCGGGGCTATACCTAATTAGGTGCACCTGACCGGTGCACCGTATTCAAAGAGCGGTCTATAGAGATTTTGGAAGCGGAAAAAGATGGAAACCGAAAGGAGCGGTCTACAGGAATTGCATATTAAAGGAAATAATGAAGACTCAACTAGTGGACTCTTGCATTATTTGAAAGAAGTTCAAATGATCCAAGAGTCGGGGCTATACCAATTGAGTGCGCCTATTCGGCGCACCGTGAGAAGAATAAGCTATGATTACCTAATTAGGTGGTATGAAAGGTGAAAAACAATAATTTTTTCGGGCTTCTTTTAAAGCACTTGTGAAGAAAGAAGAACAAGTGCAGCAGATTGGAGTTCTTTTTAATTTTACCATGAATAAAGACCAACATGTAGAAGACTCGGTTAGTTTTATTCAAGGTTAAATCAAAAATTACTCGGGGCTGCTGTCGTATACTTGCCTTATGGGTATACAGATGATGAAGGAATGGATACGCAGAGACATGGTGACAAATTAAGGAAGATAAAGATGGTGGCGATAGGCAACAGATCGGTCCTTGACCGGTCTAGGATAACAGAAGATCCCGAATACCGGTATGGAAGCAAGGCGGACATTAAGACCGGTATACAATGACTTGAGGAGCAAGTTATTGAGCAATTCGTAGTCCGATTAGGACTCTGAATCAATAAAGAAAGTTAGAAATAGAACTCCACATATGTAATTCATGTAATCGATTAGGACTCGCATGTAACCCCAGCTCCCTCGGATATATAAGGCGGAGCGGGGACCCCCGAAAACTCTCCGAGATCTTGCAATTAGCAAATCGCTAAAGGCAATACATAACATACAGGACGTAGGGTATTACTCTAGATCCGAGGGGCTCGAACCTGTCTAAAATCGCGTTTTCCTGTGTGTTATGTGTGTTGCACCATCGAATTCCACGCTCGTGAGGGACCGGGTAGTACTAGTGCCGAGTTTAAGACTCGACACCTGGATCGCCCGTGTCACGTGGAGTCTCCCGGACCAAACAACCATCCTCCCCACCATCTTCCGCGCCACTACGGCGTTGCGCCGCCCGCTCCGGCCGCCACCCGCCATCGCCGCCACCACACCGCAGGCCACACGGCCCGGATCCCGTGTGGCCATGCGAGGATTTGGTGGCACATAACCTTTATGAAAATTCTAAAATTCGTAGAAAATTCCAGAAAAATCAGAAAAATTCCAAACAAAGTTCATTAGACTCATAAAATTATTTCCTATTTATTTATATATTCAAATGCCTATTTTGAGAAATAATAATTTCGTAGTTTAATTAATTACTTTCCTTTAATTAAGATAATCTATTATTTTATGTTTTTATTAGTTAACTTTGAAAAATAAATTTCTTTAAATAAAAGAGATACTGCCGACGAAAGTTTTTGTTAAGTTTGTTTTCCAAAACTAAACATAAACATCATCATTTCATGTGATCCCAATTTAATGCTTTATGTATTATTGCATATCCTTAATTAATGAGCATGATCAATTGTTAATTATTGAGTAATGAATATGATTAATTATAAAATTGCTAATTAATAAACCTGATGAATTATTAATTGTTAATTGCTAATTGCTAATTAATGAACAAGATTTATTGTTAATTAATAAGTAATGAACTTAATTAATGATTAATTACTAATTAATGATCATGGTTAATAAAATCGTTGCACATCATCTCATGTACATTCATGCATGCATGATCATTAAGTCGCGACGTATTGTTGGTCGACCTAGGTACTGGCGTGATCGAGGTTCCGTCCGAGGCCGAGACAGGAGACGGACGCTTCGAAGTCGACCAGCCCACCGAGGAAACTAACCCCGACTCGCATCAAGGCAAGCCTCGGTGCATCCCACCTATGCTTTTAAAGTCTTTCTTTTATCACAGTTAATGAGTCGTGATTGTGCATTAGGTTATAGGAATTGCCCGACACCCTAGATGCATGAGTAGGATTCCTATGTTACCTGTTTATCCCATGTTGGTTTTTTTATCTCGATAGTTACTACGCTTAATTCATAGGGCTACGGTAGAAGTCGAGTGGTGCTGAGCACACTCGCGAGCTGATATGGTCCGATCTTAAAGCATGGAGGCTTTAAGTTGATTGATGTCGTTCGAGTTGAAGTTAAAGATGAAGATGAAGTTGAAATTGAGACCGGACGGGCCCTCGTAGGAGAGAGGGCAAAGACGAGGTCTTGCAAGATGGTAGCCCCGTATGTGTCGATCAAGGACCGTACCGTTGTTGGCCCTGCCGAGCAAGTATTGAACGTACCGATTTACATACCGGTGTTTATGGGGCCGGGAAGCCGATGTAACCTAATTGCCCCAATGGTTGGATGTAGCCCATCCCCTAATTGGCTGGAGAATGAGGCTAGGCCTCATGTCTCAAAGGGAGAGGAATGGGTGGTCGCTCACGGATAACGTCGAGGACGGGTATCACGTGGGGTCCCTAGGTTCTCGGGTGGATGGGAAACTAACCCGGCCACGGTCGGGAGTTAGCGTGAAAGGTTGTCGTATGCGACCAATGCGGTGCGTATACGTCGTGTAAACGGGTTTTCCCAGCTGGTGAAATCGATTCGAATCGTTGTCCCTCGCAGTAATGAGTACCGCTTGTTCACCGTGTCACATCGTAGTTAATCAAGTGAAAGATGGAGGATGAGAGATGAAAGAATTTGATGTGGACTAGGGTCCCGATCTTCCGAAAGGTTCAGATAACTCTTGATTTGGCGAAGATGTGACACACGTCGATCCGGCTCCTGAACAACACGTTCGAACCCCGCAATCGCAGCACCACGTCCTCTATGGTTATCAACCGGCGTTGCACGGTTGACCTCGCCCAGAAGGCTAATCCCTGCCTGCGAATCAAGAACACAAGCAAGAACAAGAAAGAACGCAACCAAATTTGCAGATGTATGATTAATCTCACAAGTTGGGGTCTCACAAACCGATGAACGGCGAAACTGTCTAAGCAGAATAATCTAAGCAAAACCCAACCCTAACATGGGTGGCGGCTGCTGCTAATAAAGACTTGGGGACGTGCAAGAACCCCCTGGACGCTCCCCTAATGGGCTCACACGAGATACACGGCCCAAAGGCCAAAAACGGTGACGCAGCACCAAAAACAGATTCTGGACGTTCCAATGTTTCGATGATTCCCGGCGACTCCGGATGAAATTTGACGTGGGACTGGTTCCACTGGAAAGCTTATGAAATTATCTTTCCATCCATATGTAGAACGTCCAAATCCGACTTCGTATGCGATCTGGGCGTCCGTTTTAATTCAGACTGTTCCTGGACTCCGAAACAGACTCGAAGTCGACTTGGTTTGGGCCTCCACAATGACTTGCGCCTCTTGCTGGTCCTCCACGCCTCCAAGCCCTATTCCATTCATATTATGGTCCTCTCCTTGATTCCTAATCATAATAAAATCATTAGGTAGCAAACTATTCTCAAAATTATGAAAGGAAAGACTTAGGAACGAGCTCACCTCTAAATTTAATTGTCGGGCGCGAGCTCTAGTGATTGGTCCTTGAATGTTCAACGGAGGAGTGTCATTTGTATCCAAAGGAGTGATGTCCTCATCATCCTCCCCCTCTTGAATCGAAGTCGTCCTCGACTCAAGCTCATGCTCCTCACCCAAATAAGGCTTCAAATCTGCAATGTTAAAAGTGGAACTAACCCCGAACTCGGGAGGCAACTCAAGTTTATATGCATTATCATTAATCTTCTCAATTATCTTGAAAGGACCAGCAGCTCTAGGCATTAACTTAGACTTTCTCAACTCAGGAAACCGATCCTTTCTCAAGTGCAACCATACTAAATCACCCGGTTCTAATTTAACTTCCCTTTTACCTTTACTACCAGCAATCCTATACTTTTCAGTCATCATTTCAATGTTGTGCTTAGTTGTTTCATGCATTTTTAAAATAAACTCAGCACGTTCCTTAGCATCAAAGTGAACTCTCTCACTAGTAGGCAAAGGCAAAATATCAATAGGAGCACGGGGATTAAAACCATACACTACCTCAAAAGGACTTACCTTGGTGGTCGAATGTGTTGCACGATTGTATGCAAACTCCACATGAGGCAAACATTCCTCCCACATCTTCAGATTTGTCTTTAAAATAGCTCTCAACATGGTGCCCAATGTGCGGTTCACTACCTCAGTTTGGCCATCAGTTTGTGGGTGACATGTTGTAGAGAACAACAACTTCGTTCCCAGCTTATTCCATAGAGTGCGCCAAAAATGACTCAAGAATTTGGCGTCACGATCTGAAACAATAGTAGAAGGCATACCATGCAAACGAACAATCTCTTTGAAAAATAGATCAGCAATATGAATAGCATCATCACTCTTATGACAAGGTATAAAGTGAGCCATCTTAGAAAATCTATCCACGACAACAAAAATACTATCCCTCCCCTCTTAGTCCTAGGCAGTCCTAAAACAAAATCCATAGAAATATCCGCCCAAGGTATTGAAGGAACGGGAAGAGGCATATACAAACCATGTGGATTCAAGCGAGACTTCGCTTTTTGACAAGTAGTGCAGCGAGCCACAAAGCGCTCAACATCTCTTCTCAACTGTGGCCAAAAGAAGTGTGTGGCCAACACATCCGCCGTCTTCTTTGCACCAAAATGTCCCATCAATCCGCCTCCATGCGCTTCCTGTAACAACAAAAGACGAACGGAACCAACTGGAATGCAAAGACGGTTAGCTCTAAACAAATATCCATCATTTATCACAAACTTGTTCCATGTACGACCCTCTCTACAATGCAGCAAAACATCTTTAAAATCAGCATCAAGAGCATATTGTTCTTTAATTGATTCAAGCCCAAAAATGCGACAATCAAGGTGTGACAACATAGTGTATCGTCTAGACAAAGCATCGGCAATCACATTATCCTTCCCTTTTTTATGCTTGATAATATAAGGAAAAGACTCAATAAACTCAACCCACTTAGCATGTCTACGGTTCAAATTACTTTGAGAACGAATATACTTAAGCGATTCATGATCAGAATGAATAACGAATTCCTTAGGCCATAAATAATGACGCCATGTTTGCAAAGAACGTACAAGAGCATATAATTCTTTATCATACGTAGAATAATTCAGAACAGGGCCAGTTATCTTTTCACTAAAATAAGCAATAGGTTTGCCATTTTGCATCAAAACACCACCAATGCCAATACCACTAGCATCACACTCAAGTTCAAAAGTCTTACCGAAATCTGGTAGTTGCAGCAGCGGTGCATGTGTAAGCTTGTCCTTCAAAGAGCTAAAGGACTCGTCGTGTGCTTTGCTCCATTGAAACACAACACCCTTCTTTGTCAACTCATGCAACGGTGCAGCGATAGTGCTGAAATCTTTGACAAAGCGGCGATAGAAACCTGCAAGACCAAGAAAACTTCGAACCTGTGTGATGGTTTGGGGCTGCGGCCAGCTAGCAATAGCGTCAATTTTCTTGTCATCCACCTCTATACCCTGTGGAGTAACAACATAGCCAAGAAAAGAAACTCGATCGGTGCAAAAGGTGCACTTCTCAAGGTTAGCAAATAAACGTGCATTTCTTAAAGCAGTAAAAACAGCACGTAAATGATCCATATGTTCATCTAAAGACTTGCTGTAAATCAAGATATCATCAAAGTAAACCACCACAAAACGCCCAATAAAAGCCCTCAAAACCTCATTCATTAAGCGCATGAAAGTACTAGGTGCATTAGTTAACCCAAAAGGCATTACTAACCACTCATACAATCCGAATTTAGTTTTAAAAGCTGTTTTCCATTCATCTCCAAGTTTCATTCTAATTTGGTGGTAACCACTACGCAAGTCAATTTTAGTGAAAATTAGAGAACCGCATAACTCATCAAGCATGTCGTCTAGCCTAGGAATAGGATGACGATAGCGAATAGTAATATTGTTAATGGCTCTACAATCAACACACATGCGCCAACTACCATCTTTCTTAGGAACCAAAAGTACAGGAACAGCACAAGGACTAAGGCTTTCTCGTACATACCCGCGGTCCAAAAGGTCTTGGACTTGTCGCTGAATTTCCTTTGTCTCCTCGGGGTTGGTCCTATAAGCAGCACGGTTTGGCAAGGTAGCTCCCGGAATCAAATCAATTTGATGTTCTATTCCTCTCAAAGGTGGTAATCCGGGAGGAATCTCAGCTGGAAAAATATCCTCAAACTCCTGCAAAAGGTCAGTGATAGCAGAAGGCAAAGAGCTAGCAATATCATCAAAGGAATACAAGGCTTGTTTGCATATCAAAGCATAAAAAATATCATCACTAGAAATTTCAGCAAGGTCTGATTTTGTAGCAAGCATAACACGACCTTTCAAATTAATTCCATCTCCCTTAGAAATAGGTGCAGACTTATCCTTTATAGGTGGGAAAACAGAATTAGCAACTTGCTGATTTTCAGATTTAGAATTATTCAAAGAAGCAGCTCGTTCTCTATCAGCTTCTACAATTTCAGCAGGGGTCAAAGGTACTAAAGTAATTTTCTGTCCTTTATGCATAAAAGTGTATTTATTACTTCTACCATGGTGTGTAGCATCATTATCATGTTCCCAAGGACGACCCAATAAAAGTGAACAAGCTTGCATAGGAACCACATCACAATCAGCATAATCCGAATAAACACCAATGGAAAAAGGAACTCGACAAGTTTGTGTTACCTTAGCTTTTCCCGAGTCATTTAACCATTGAATGTAGTATGGATGAGGATGTGGTCGTTTGGCCAAACCAAGCTTCTCAACCAGATCTGAACTCACCAAGTTATTGCAGCTTCCTCCATCAATGATCACACGTGCTCGTCGATTCTTGATGACGAAGAAAATCTGGAACAAGTTGTGGCGCTGTATCTTTTCAGAAGTCTGAATTTGCGTGCTAAGTACACGCTGTACAATGATGTTCATGAAACCCGAAGTGTCTTCTCCACCAAGTACATGGCCCTCGTTGGTGTCGTCGGCGACTTCGTCTTCATCATCATCTTCTATGTCGGAGGTGCTGATGTATCCTCCATCCTCAGTGGCCACGTATGCCCGCTGACTTGGGCAATCCTTCTGCACATGGCCCAGTCCATGGCAGCGGTGGCACTGAATGTTGGAAGTGCGTCCCGTCGAGGCGACCGATGAAGCACTTTGAGCAGGACCCTGCACAGAATTTTTACCTGAATTTGCAGGGCGTGTAGGAGGTGCGTGTGGGGCTGCCATAACACCACTCGCGGACGCGGGAGGCCGTTTGCTTGCTGGTGGAGATGGCCGGGAAGAAAACCCCGAAGACGGCGTCGACCGTGGGGTGTAAGAAGGCCTGCTTGTACTGCTGCTCCTCTGTTGCTTCTCCCGTCCCTGCAATTCTTTCTCTGCAAGCATAGCAAACTGGAACAACTGGTTGATGGTGTTAAACTCCTTATAATCAACAATGTCCTGTATATCACGTCTCAAACCAGAGTAAAAACGAACAATAGAGCTCTCATTATCCTCTACTATCATGCAGCGTTGTAAACCCTTTTGAAGCTCACCATAATAGTCCTGCACAGATTTATCCCCTTGTTCTAAGCGCTGAAGTTTTTTGCGTAAATCTCTATGATAAGAAGGAGGGACAAAACGATCACGCATAGCTTCCTTAAGTTGAGTCCAAGTTACAGGAATATCATCAGCAGTTAGAGAATTCCACCAAATGATAGCAAAATCTTTAAATTCACTAGTGGCTTGTCTAACTCTATGCTGCTCAGGAACTAGGTGGCCACTAAATTTTTGCTCTACTGTCATCTCCCAATCTA
This sequence comes from Chloris gayana, assembly GCA_031894775.1. Taxonomy (NCBI): domain Eukaryota; kingdom Viridiplantae; phylum Streptophyta; class Magnoliopsida; order Poales; family Poaceae; genus Chloris; species Chloris gayana. The sequence continues at coordinate 56,609 of JAUNZO010004920.1, forward strand.
GGTAACCCTCCGCATCATATTGCCCCGAAAAAGGTGGAATGGTAAACTTAATCTTAGCATAAGGATCATCGGGGACTCGATTATTGTTACCTTGTTGTCGATGTAGGCCACCCATACCTTGGGTATTATGTTGTAGACGCCGGTGAAGCCTTTGTGCTCGTATAGCTGCGTCATCGGCGTCGAAAGTGGCATCATTCACCGTGTCATCTTTTCTGTTTCCTCCGGCGTTGCTACCGGCCTCATCTTCATGGATCTTCACACGGTTCTCCACCTCTCGTCAGCTTGCCAGTCAACGTTGTCGCCACTTCGCTAGAGTATTAACCGTGTCTGTCATCTTGGACAAACGCTTATCGATCCTCTCAATCTGGTTGCCGAGATTGAGTTTGTTGATGCCGTCGGTAACGGCCTTGTTAACAGCTTCTGTCATCTCCTCACGTGCCCTGTCAAGAACAGATCGAAGCTGCCCTTGACTAACACACTCGTGGAAATCTTTAGGGGTACCAGCGTCTGCAGCATCTCCTGCCATAGCAAATACCAAAACAGGAACAAACAGTGAAGGTTATCCCTAATAACACTACTACTATGGTGGACGAGTGGTGACTCTCACAAAAGCAAATGGAAACGTCTCACCAAGTTCTTACAAGGGTCTTACCAAGCAAGGCAAAGGATACCTAGAAGGCGTGTACCACGATTGCAAGGGTCAAAACCTGTGTTGTCCGGAAGTAGTATGTGGAGCTAGGAAGGCCAAATATGTGAGTGGAACACAATTCAAAAACGAGATAGTAATGTCTGAATAAATGTCCAAAGCTACTTGTCCTTAGTTGCTGGTCTACACGTATCCTAGAACAGTAGTGCAGGCAAAGCAAGGATGACAGGCACAAAGGAAACAAAGCAAAAGGGAACTAGCAAGGAAGAAACAGCAACTAGACATAAAAAACAGGCCAAAACCCTATTTTGTCTTTTAGCACTAGTAGAAGTCACAAATTTTTCTTTTTTGATATTATTTTTTTGATATTTTTCTTCCACTGAGAGGCAACAAAATAGGAACCACACAATGTTTCAGGTCAAACGAGAGAAGGAATGTGGCCTACAGATTTTCTGTAAGATGCAACGACGACGGGTTCCAAACTTTTTTCCTCGGATCAGTGGGCTTAACTATTTTTTTTGATTTTTTCGAGATTTTTCCTGCCCGACGAAGCGGGACGAGCAGATGCGAAATTTTTTTCTACCCAATTTCAAAAAAAATTTGCCTAATTTCGAGTCCGTATGCGAAAGTTATGGCTGTTTGAAGGAAGGGACTCCGAATTAGGGTTTCGGTGGACGGAATTGCAATCGGGTAGGATTTTTTTTTGTTTTTTTCGACGATTAATGTATTGAACGGAAACAGGAGTAGGTCTTGTTCGTGGGGTGTTGAGTTCGAGATGAAAAAGGGTGGGAGTGTAGGGTGGGACTATGGTGGATGCAGCGGAGGTGACAAAAACTCTCGAGACAAAGCAAAACTTGAGGTAATTCGGCTAGGGTTTCAAGGTGGCACAAACTGACGACAAGAACACGAACTAAACCAGCAACAAAACAATCACTAGAACACAAACTCAACACTACGGACTCTGAAATTGAAACATGCAAAGGCTAAACACGGCTTGGACAGGATGAAACCTAAAACTAAAATTTTTTGGCTTTTTCGTGGATGATAGGATAATAAAGAAACAAACTAAACTAAAGGTAGGGCGAACCTGACGGTGCACCTGAAGCTCTGATTACCACTTGATGTGGACTAGGGTCCCGATCTTCCGAAAGGTTCAGATAACTCTTGATTTGGCGAAGATGTGACACACGTCGATCCGGCTCCTGAACAACACGTTCGAACCCCGCAATCGCAGCACCACGTCCTCTATGGTTATCAACCGGCGTTCAACGGTTGACCTCGCCCAGAAGGCTAATCCCTGCCTGCGAATCAAGAACACAAGCAAGAACAAGAAAGAACGCAACCAAATTTGCAGATGTATGATTAATCTCACAAGTTGGGGTCTCACAAACCGATGAACGGCGAAACTGTCTAAGCAGAATAATCTAAGCAAAACCCAACCCTAACATGGGTGGCGGCTGCTGCTAATAAAGACTTGGGGACGTGCAAGAACCCCCTGGACGCTCCCCTAATGGGCTCAGACGAGATACACGGCCCAAAGGCCAAAAACGGTGACGCAGCACCAAAAACAGATTCTGGACGTTCAAATGTTTCGATGATTCCCGGCGACTCCGGATGAACTTTGACGTGGGACTGGTTCCACTGGAAAGCTTATGAAATTATCTTTCCATCCATATGTAGAACGTCCAAATCCGACTTCGTATGCGATCTGGGCGTCCGTTTTAATTCAGACTGTTCCTGGACTCCGAAACAGACTCGAAGTCGACTTGGTTTGGGCCTCCACAATGACTTGCGCCTCTTGCTGGTCCTCCACGCCTCCAAGCCCTATTCCATTCATATTATGGTCCTCTCCTTGATTCCTAATCATAATAAAATCATTAGGTAGCAAACTATTCTCAAAATTATGAAAGGAAAGACTTAGGAACGAGCTCACCTCTAAATTTAATTGTCGGGCGCGAGCTCTAGTGATTGGTCCTTGAATGTTCAACGGAGGAGTGTCATTTGTATCCAAAGGAGTGATGTCCTCATCAGAATTGTTGGTCGCAAATGATCTTTTCTTGCAAACTTGATTGCAGTAGTTGTAGACTGCAAACCCTGGTTCTCTATTGAACTTAATTTGAGCTAAAACTTGAAAGTAAGGATCAACCATTAGAGCTGGTTTTCGCAAGAGAGTCAACTCCACAGCCAGAAAGCCTTTGCACACTAGGCGTCGGCCTTAGCGTGCCTGTTGACGGGTCAGTCTTGCTGAGTATTAGAATACTCGGGGTTTGTTCGTTATGTTTTCGGGACCCGAGTCGTACTTCCACGACTTGGACGGTAGCTTCCCGGAAGATGGAGCGAGTGTTCGAGGGTAGTTTCCTCCAATGGGAACGAATCCCGACGCCTTGAACGAGGAGGATCGTGATGTACGACGGGCTCGAGTACATCACGCTAGTGGTCTTTCATTGTAAAGAGAATAAGTTTCCGCTGCAAAACTCGTAGGGTTATAAACTTCAATAATGTTTATGCTTCCATCTGTCGGATGTTTGTATTTCGAAAACCTGGTTGTATTATACCATGATGTATATACTCCGGCTTGTATGAGATGATGAACTGTTGTAACTCGCTTCATCGAGTGTCCCCCTGTACCGACTCCCGGGTGTCCCGGAGGGGATGTCATCATACATCGGTCTTTACGCCCGCCTTATTTCCATACCGGTATATGGAATCTTCTATTATTCTATATCGGTCGGGCACCACTCTGTGGGCCCTCTCAACCAGTCTCATCTTCATTAGTATGCCACCATACCTCCGATCACTCATTCCTTCAACTATTGTATACCTATAAGGCAAGTATACGACACCCTTGGGTGAGTATAAGGAGGTCATGGGCATTAGTGTAAATTGAGGTGATGATGGTTGTTAGGGTTGAGAGAGTATGTGTCTATAAATACTCTCTCAACCCATCGCATCAACCATCTAGAATCTTTGTAATACTCGAGTAATGCAATATATGGCTACCCATGTGGGGACTCCTTCGTAAGGTCCCCTTGTCATCCCACACTTGTTCCTTCCCCGTCGGGCCTAGTCTAAGGCCCTTCTACTTCCGTAGACCATATACTACCCTCTTTGGAACACCCTTAGACTCGCCCATATGTTGTTGGTTATGTGCTTAGTTACCACAATAAAAGCTTAGCAGAGGCATCACACTCAGAATTTGAGTTCTATAGTTGTAGATCTGCTAGCCGAACAAAAGAGCAGCTCTACAAGTAGAGTACCTATAGTACAACCGACAAGATAGAGTCGAGTTGTGCCAAATAGGCCCTTTACATATGTCTTCACGTTTCAATTCAGATCAGCATATTCACTTCATTCAATAGCCGACACGCTTAGTCCGTCGGGGAAGCCCGCATCACTCTCCCGGGGGCTATGTGCGAAACCCTAGCCGCCACCCTTGGTCCTCCCCCACCTCCTCCCCTGCATTGCCATTGCCCGAGCGGGCTGCAAGCCAAAGCTGCGCAAACGCGAGGAAGGTGGCGGCTAGGCCTAGAGGAAGCACTACGTCGAGTCAACTCTCTAGTAACACATATATGTGTTATTGGAAGAAGAGATAAGTGTTACCGAGGCCTATAGTAACACATTTAATAAGTGATCTAGGTTGCGCCGTTACTAGATAAAATTTTGTTGTAACATATATATCTGTTACTACGTGGAACTAAAACCGATACAAGTAAAATTTGTTGTAACAAACACATGTGTTACTGCTTGTAAACATACGTGATACAGGAACAACCCATTGTAACAAATATATGTGTTACTTGTTTAAGAAAAGTGTTACATTTGTAGCACAAAAAATAATACTAAATATAAAAAATATGTGTTTACCAAGAATTGAACTCTGGTGGTATATTTGTAGGTTAGTGACTATACCACCCGAGCTAAGACATAGTTGTGACTTTCATCACTATTTAATCAATTTGTAACATGAAAGAGTATAAGTAAAGGCTATTGTAACACATATATGTGTTACTTTCTACAAGAAAGTGTTACTTGTTATGACATAAAACATAACTCCAAATATAAGCTCATGTGTCATCGGCGGCGTGATGGGTGACACGTGGCAGCACGACGAGCGACAAGACGACGGCGGAGGCACGCTGGGCGACGCGCATCGACGAATGTGCGCTGGGCGATGCGGCGTTGGCGACGGCGTGCTAGGCAACGCGGCACCGGCGTAGGACCCTCCCTCCCCCTCATGACTCCCGTCGTTGTTGACAGCTCCCCTCACGGCGCCTCTCACAACAGCAAGCCAAGAAGTCGAAGTTGCGGACGATGGCGGACCCACCACCACACTGTTGGTGGGGCTGTGCATCGTGAGGCGATGTCACACCCCTATCCCGAAAGATAGATTAGTGTGGTACGGATCGTCTCGGGAGATGGTTGATGAAGCAACCATGCATAGCATCACAATAACAAGCATACATGATTTGCAAGTTTACACAATTAAGTCTCGAATTACAACATAGAATTCCAAATAAAAGATACATTAGGTTCAAAATTAAGTTACATAACCATGATCTTTGTTCAATTTAAAGTGCGGAAGCGATTACACAACATGATGATACATAGATAGCTTATGTGAACCATGCCGGCCTAGGCCACGACTCACTCCTCATGGGTCGGAGAGCTAGAAACCCACTCGATGGTCCACTCTTTGGGCTCCTCTCCATCCCATACAACCTTACCACAACAATCACAATACCCGGCTTGCGGGATTCCTGAAAATACACATGTAGCGGCAAAGCCTGAGTATCTAGCATCCTCCGCAAATCTTACCCATCAAATTGGTCATCTAAGACTGACACCTAGATGCATGGGGTATTACCGGGTTACTTGGCCTTTGCATAAAAAAACAGCACTAGCTACTTAGGTTTGCACTTTTATGATTAGCCAAATTAATAGGGTTGTTGCATAAAAGGAACTTTAGTGAGCATCCTAGCCAATACAAGAATTTGCAATACAAAGTATCAATATAAAACAGCGAGCATTTCATATCCTTTCATCTTACTAAACATTGTAAACTGCTTGAAACAAGTGCTACTCATTAATCGAGAGGAAACGGCGATAATTATCGAATTATTAATCCTGCAGGAAAGACCCAAATGCACGACATACGCATCATTTAAGAACACGTATGGCCACCGTTTGTGAGTTCATCATAAAGCAAATCACGGGTCCATCAACCCCGAGTACACGTTTCCCTTGCGACCCGTTCAACAACGTGCCCAAGGCTTAACCCGTGTACTCTCCAACGGTCCTCAACCCGTGCAACCACCGTGCCATACACATCACGTCCGGGTCGGTGAGATATCCGGCCCACTTTACAATTCACAAGCTACATAGGTTTACCAATCCCCGTAAGAAAGGTATGCAAGTGGTACATAACTCAAACTTGTTCGCGGAGTCACAATGGGGTGTTCTCGACTTTTACCAAATTATCACATTCAAGTGTAGTATAAATAACATGTGAGTGTCCAAATCTATCATTGACTCCATAAGCATAGGCATAGCATTTCTAACGAGAAATTGACACATAAGCTACATAGGACATATAAGGAAATTTATGCAAGTGGATTTCCAATCAATTCCTAGCACGTAAATGCACATCCATCATCCTTAATATAGTGATAAAAAGAAAGCATTTTGAAATAATAGGAATGCACCGGGGCTTGCCTTGGGAGTGATCGAAGTTAGCACTAGCTTCACAAGCGTTGAGATCGGCAACGGCTTCTTCCGGCGAGATTAATTCGACGTCGTTACCTATGGAATGAAATGCAATGCATAAGTTATAAGAATACCAGGTCAACGGTGGTGATGATGTATGTATGCTGTTTTGTATGGATGCGATAAGCATAATTTAACAAAATCAAATTCGTGGAATTAATAGTATGCATGAACACATAATTCTTTCCTTTCTTTAATTGAGTTAAACTAAGCTACAACTTGTAGGTATAACATAGGCAAAGCAAAGTTGAAACAAAATGACATGAGTGTTGTGTGGTAATCATTGTGTTTTGGATCTAAAGTGATGAGCAAAGTGTAAATGAGGGGAAACTAAATTTAGGGTTTTAAGGGGGGCTCCTATTATCACATGCGATGATGACTTTACAATATATACTTTGGGAAACAATTAAGTAATTAGCACAAGTGCAATATAAATGGAAACTTCCTACCAATATGATCATGAAGGACTAAGCAACATTAAGGAGAGTGAACAGGACCATAAACATGCAAAGATATAATTATTATGAGCATAAATTTATAACCTAACATGCTGAAATTGGCATTTTCTTGAATTAAACAAACTGATAGCAAAATAATTATTTAGGTTGCTCCAAATTAAACATGGGATTTTGTGCAAGTGTACAGGGCTATGAAGAGTGGATCTACCAAGTTTCATGCAAAAATAATTTATACATAATTAATGCAAAATTAATTACAGAAAATACAATTAATGCAATAACTTGAAACATATGCAATGAAAGTGTGATTTTCTGGTTCAGACTGCTCAAGGGTAACAAAATACATATTTTGCCAAAGTGGCACCTTCATTGGACTTTTATTTAAAAAGTTATGAATTTAATTACTTAACAAGGGTTGCACTTTAACTATTTTTAAAACTTACAAAAACGACCAAAACATAGGAGTACAGGTCCTATGGATTCCAAGGAATTTTAGTTTGCAATTTTTGGACTTTTAGATCTGGAGTTATGAATTTTTCAAAATGTAACAAATCTTCACACAATTAACAAAAATGCCACTAGGCATATTTAAACGGGGATGGCGCGCGGGCTCCGGCGTGCGGCGGTCGGCGCCGACGAGCTCGCGCGGGGCGACGCGCTAGGGCAGCGCGCAGACTGCGCTTTGGTGGGGATGGCGTGCGTGAGATGGCGAAGCGTGTGGGGAGGGTTACGGGGCCCGAGAGATGGCCGGAGCGGGCCCGCGACGAGCGATGGCGGTCACGGCAACTCCGGCGAGGTCGCGCGTGCAGCGTAGTGGAGAGAGAGAGCGGGACAAAGCCCGAGAGCATCACCTCACGGAGTAGAGTGGCGGCGTGGGGTCAGGCTGGAGCGAGAGGGGTCGAAGAAGGGGTCTCGTCATGGGGGCGGGGAGGTTGGGCTGCGGCGGCGGTCGTTCTTCTCGAAATTCGGCGACTCACTGCGTGAGAAGGGGAGTGGGTTAGTGGGGAGCTTGGGCGCGACCTTGTGTGACGATTAGAGGAAAAAGAGGGAGACGAGTGGCTGCCTAGGTGGGGGTCGAGGCGTCGACGCCCATGGCGGACGTGCGGGCGGACGGCGGCGTTTTCCTCCGATTCTCGCGCGGGTGAGGGAAAGGAAGCTAGGCAAGGGGGCTGGGGTGTGGAGAGGGAGGTGAGGGAGCGATTTGAGGCAATTAGAGATGCAGCCTTGGCCTTGGTGCCGTTTTCTAAGAGGAGAGGGGACGGGCAGCGCACGACCGACGAGAGAGGTGGGAGGGGAGGAGCTAATTCCGGCCAACTCACGTTGGTCGGCGAGTACAGAGCGGTTGGGGGTGGGCCGGTGGAGTGTTGCAACAGGACGGGGCGAGGTTGTGCGTGCGCTGGCGGGAGGAGGCGATGGCCAGGCTGGCCGGACCAGCGGTCGAGCCACCATTGCCCCCGGCAATGAGCTCGAGGGTCGGGATTTGAATTTGAATCTAGTTTTTGAAATTAAATTCAAAACCGTAATTCTGTATCTCCTAAATTCAAAACAAAAATTGGGGTGTCTCAGCAAAACGTGTTCTACATTTTCTCTTTTGGGTCGATGTTCAAATTATGCTTGTAAAATTTTATAAAAAAATTCACAAACAAGGTTGCTTCAAATTTGAATTTGAATTTTTGAGCTTTTCAAACTTGGTCTAAAAATTTTGTATAAATGCTGCAAATTCATGGTATTGAATGGGCAACATGATGGTGCAAAAACATGAGGGTAGTACTGTTATAAAATTTGAAATTTTTAAAGGGCTAGGGTTTGCCCTAGGGTTTGTCTTTTTATTTAATGCTTTTCCCATTTTCTTTTCTTGGTTTAATTAGAGGTAAATTGCATTAGGGTTTTACTAATGAGGGTGTTCAGGGCTTAACTAGTTCATAAATCCCTAATAGTGACATGGGATGTCACGAGGCAGGACATGCGGTGACACCGGGTGGCACGGGTACGACGCTGGGAGAGGTCGCACGGAGGTGACTGTGGTGGAATGGACGACCTAGTTGAGAGTTGTTTGCTCTGCTGGCGCGGGCTGTTAAGATGAACAGGGGCGGCGAATGGGACTGTGGCGCACACGCGTTGTTGACGCATCAAACGTTGGAGGTGCGATTGGCGTGGTGTGAGAGCAACCAACGTAGGGCCCCGAACGGAGCTGCAAGTGGATCGGAGATGGCGTAACATAACCGAAAGAAATCATGCATGCTACTAACCACTGCGGCAACATGGATGCCCGAGGGCCTCCTTCATGTTCATTGTCAAGGGGTTAGTTGCCAAACCGCTTTACGGGTGAAAGCCCCGATCCGGTCTGTTGGATCGGGTGGTGGTGGCGTCTAGCATCATGACCTTCTTGAAGACGCCAACCTGAGGTAGCTCCTTTCCACGACGGTGTCCATGTCGCGTCCGGTTGTGTGTATGTTCGTGTGGGTGTGTTGTGTGTTGTGCTCGTGTGTGGGCAGGTGTGTTGTGGGTGTGTTGTGTCGTGTATTTGTCGGATCGTTACGGGTTCTTATCCTGTTTTGCTCAATGAAGCGCAGTTCTCCTACGTTTCAAAAAAAAACTTTCATGTCACAAAAAGTTTTTAACTTAGGATTGAAGAAACATTCAATAGTTGCTACAAAATCTTTAATAAAATTTCAACAAGCTCCAGGTACGCTTAAGATTCAAAAGCAAAGCCCCTCCGGTTGATTTTGTGCTTTACCAAACGAGCTTCTCCGGAGCCCAGTTGTCCCAGTGCACGGGGTTCTTACTGCAGATTTTACCAGCTATAATTATGAAAAAAAAAGGATACCTAAAAAATGTGTAAACACATTTAAGCCACGAGGCTTCCCTGCTTATTTAGACAAAGGGGTTACAACTCTGCGGTGCTACCAACACCTGATTTTATGACAAAAACTAGGCAGAATTCTTTCTAAGAAAATGGCAGGTGTTGTGCCTTTTCATTATATTGGAGAAAATGCCTTATTTTAAGTGGAAAACGAGGCCAAACCAAAACAGAAAAAAGACCTATCTGTTTATGTATAACAACCGGACAACGTATCCTATGAGAACCAGGTTCATGTGCGAACTATGAGAACTCAAATCTAGACCACACGATCTTGATCAAATGGACAGGTGGGGGGGTGATTCGCATAATCATCACCCCTATAATCATACTTTTGGAAATGACCTCTCCATCCTCTCCTTATGCGTTCTCCTTGGATCAAGATCGTGTGGCCCAGATTTGAGTACTCATAGTTCGCACACGAACCTCGGTTCTCATATGATACGTTACCTAACAACTAGGTGTCCAACAACGGTTGGTCGGCTATCCAAACCATCGAAACCACCAACAACATACAACTCACGAAGGCGAGGATCCACTGCAAGCAACCACACCACAAAGCACGAGCAAAGGTTATCGTTGCCCAAGCACAACACCTCGGCGATGCGGCAGCACCAACTCCACAAAGATGAGTTCCAACCTCGACTCAAAGGTCTCCGCTCCGTCTTCGGTGCCACCATTGTTGTTGTGAAAGAATCCGGTGAGCAACTATTATGAGAATCCTCCTATGCAAAGCCTCCAAGGAGGGAACTATATTCAAAGACGTAGTAACTCCCCGTTCCAACGACGTAGAGCTTGAGTTTTCACCGGAAGGAGCCTCGTTTGACATGGCTTGTCGGTGTAGGCCCCCAACAACGCCTCCAGCGAGGGAACAACACTCGCAGGTGTCGCTGTTGCCATTGTCGACAGGAGAGAAGGAACGATGACATGGCTTTCGCCCGGGCTCTGCACCACCAAACCATGCTTGCATGACTGCACCACCAAGTTCACCCACACAGTTATTATTTCACCAAGCATCCACCATGGCCGACTTTAAATCTGCTTGGAACCACTCGCCATCGTATGCATCCAACGCCGCTTCAGCACATAGGCCAGGCCGCCACCAAGCTCACCGGCTACCCCCGCCAACCGCCAACCACTGTCTCCACCACCGACGGTCAAGGACACCACCGACACCAACGATAGCTGCCAGCACCATTCACAACTCCGGATTCGGCCATCGGCAGCAAATCCGACCAACCGCTACCGGGGACCATGCCCCCTGTCACCCTTCGCGCGCTCGCTTCCACCGGCGGCCATCCTCTTCGCGTCGCGCACCACCACATCGGCACACTTCACCGGCCGGATCCCACCGTCGTGCCCCTGGACCCGTCGTCGCAAGGTCGTTGTCTGGATTCTGATGGCCGACTAGGAGCACCGCGGGGAGTGAGCGCCCCACCGCCACCACCCCCGCAGCCTCCGCACCGCCCATCCCTTCGACCGGATCCGGCTGTCCTACCCTCGGATCCGCCGCTCGGGCCGACGCCGAGGTTGCTTGCGCCATGGCGTCATCGGTTGGCCGGGGATGCCACGAGGATAGAGCGCCCTGTCGCCGTCGTCCTCGCGCCCGCACGCGATGGCTGCGTAGCGCTCGGGCAGCGGGAGGGCGGGAACGGGAGGGGAGGGTGAGGTTGGCAGCGGCGGCCCACCTAGGATTTCGTCCGTGCCGGGGCCGGGGACGGGAATTGGGAAAATGTTGCGCCGGCGTTCTCATGGTGCTACCCCGGCTGAAGCCTCGTGTACCTAGAACGATGAAAAAAGCATCTCTGCTGATTCATTTCATTATATAGAGCCCCGCATCAAAGACTGGGCGTTCTTCAACAAGATTTCACTGGCTATGGCAGAAATACAATATCATAAGGAGAATGAACCCCTAAGGCCTGGTTTGGGAGTCAATGGGAGGAGATACCCCAGGGGCGCACTCCCCTACGGGGATACCCCTGCACACTTCCTGCACACTTCCACCCCGGGGTGCCCGATCCCTGCTGGCTCGGTTCCCTTCGGGATTTGCGAGCAGAGGGGAAGGCCGGAAGGGGCATCCAGAGCCTAGAGATACATTCGAAAATAACTGGAAAATCGAAAAAAAACACTATGAAAATTCAAGAAAAAATCACTAAAGTCCACGAAAATTATGAAAAAAGTAGTATATTCAAAAGTTGGAGCCACGGTAAGCAAAATATTTATAAACATTTGATTTCGATCAGTACATAAACCATTTTTACAGAAAAGCGACAAGTTACATGAGCACACACATCATACATCAGTATAAAAAAGCATCACAGGCACAGTAGTTGTCGGTACCTAGATTAGGGAACCCTAATCGGGGTACTTAATCATTGTCATAGCCGGCTAACAGCTCCGCCTTGTACGCATAAAGGATACGAAGTGGGGCCCGAAACCTCCGCCTCGCCCGACCCCGAGTCGGGCGAGGTCTACAACTTCCGCCTCGCCCGACCCCGAGTCGGGCAAGGTCCACGACTTCCGCCTCGCCCGAGCCCTGGGTCGGGCGGGCCCACGATCTCCGCCTCGCCCGACTCGGCGTCGGGTGGGACCGTAATCCCTGCCGCGTTTGCCTTTGCTTCGCGGAGAAGCGACCTCACCCACCGGATGGTGAAGGAGTTACGAGCGGGCCGGTAGGTGCAATTACGGCGCACGGGAACTCGTCTCACCAACGGGACGTGATGTGACCGGCGCGAGTACCCTCTGTCCCGTTCCGCGGCGCCGCGCACTAGTGCTAGCTTAGGCTGCAGAGCGGCGTGATCATTACCAAGCCCATGATGGCCGGTGACCGGGACGGAGGCCGAGGCGATTGACGGGACAATAGCCTATGATCCGTCCCGTGGCCGACCAACGGCGTCCGCCTAGGCCTGTGAAGGCTACGAAAGCCGGGCCCGCGGCCTCCGCCTCGCCCGACTCGGGTCGGGCAGGTGCACCACTTCCGCCTCGCCCGGCTCGGGATTCGGGCGGGCCCGGCGGTCCTCGCCTCTCCCGTCCGGGACTCGGGCGGGCTCGGCGGTCCCCGCCTCGCCCGACTCGGGAGCAAATGGCTTCCTCATGAAGCCTCACGGGTGAACGAGGGATCGCCATAACTCCGCTCGGGAACTCACCAATCCACGGGGATCGGGTGAGATCGGCGCAGCTCCTCTTGTCTCATCTTCACGCGTCGCTCGACACCCACGGCACGACGACAAGACGGAGGCGTCAACACCATCTCTGCGCGAGCCATGATGAACGGGAGTGACGGATGGAGACCGCCATGCGACGGGACGGCTGCCACGGTGACGAGCGTGGCCTTGACTCCGGCGCTACCAATCAAGACCGACCGTGCGCCGCACGACCGAGAGCGCCGAAGCGGCCCGCATGCGAGCGAGGGTAATGCACGGCGGCCCCGACCCCGCTTGGGACGACATGTAGTAACTCCGACCCCACCTGTAAGTGGCCTGGCCCTTGGACTATAAAAGGGACCCACGCACACGCGAGAAGGGGGACGGACACCACGGATCGAGCTAATCGAACTCATCTTACACACCTCTAGAGCACATTGCAAACGGAGGCTTGGAGCAACCCTCCTCCCTCGCATCCTTTGTAGCTCTTTTCACAAGGCGAAACACGAACAATCCTCGAACCGGACGTAGGGCTTCAAGTGCCCGAACCGAGTATAAACCACGCTCTCCTAAATCATCCAAGGCCCATCCGAGTAGTAGCGTCGATCCCCTCCAAACACAAATTTACTTGTCGGCCGGTTTCACAACACCGACGGTTGGCGCGCCGGTAGGGGACCTCGACGCGTTCGACGATCTTGAAGATGGCGAGCTACACCGTCGGCCGGACTCGGGCGCCCTCGTGAACTTCGGGAGCCCGGAGTTCATCGTGACCGGAGCCGGGAGCCCGTCGCGCGTTCTCTCGCCGACCTCCCGGCCACTACACCACTTTCCCGCCGTGTCCGCCGCGCGGGAGCTCGCGGGCATGACGGACTCCGGCAGCGGGTCCGATACCGGCAGCCACCACCCCTCGCGGGAGTGCATGATGATGGAGGCCGGGGACACCGGCGACACCGACGGCGTCAACGACATGGGCCGCGCGGCCCGGCGACTGCTGGGCTCCCGGCTGGGGCAGCGCCGCCGTCCGCGGTGGTAAACACCGGCGGTGTCGGGAACGCACAGCTGCCGCACGCCGCGGTGCCACAACAGACAAACCCCTCCGGGAAGCCCCGAGCCCCGGGAGGAGGACGACCTAGAGCAGCTGCTCCGACGCCGACGCGAGGTCGCGGAGACCGAGCGGCGATTGAAGGAGGAGCGCGAACGCCTCGAGTGCGAGGTGGCGCGGCGCCGAGCGCAGCGCGAACTCGCTCGCCGGCATGGGCGCGAAGCCCAAAGAAAGATCCCGGACGAGGCGAACCACCTCGTTCCCGGTACGAGAGGCCCGGCCGAACGTGGCTGCGGCCGCGACACCGATGCGTGCGCTTCCGCAACCGGTCAACGAGGACCGGCGGAGGATCCAAGAGGAGGTCGAAACCTCCTCGGACTTAGCGGCCGTCCAACGAGGCCGAGCGTGAGCAGAGCTCCGCCGCACGGCGGAAAGAGGCCGGTGCCTCCTACCACACGCCGAGCCGGCCCCGGGGACCGAAGGATTCGGCCCACCCAACCGCCGAGCAAAGCGGAACCGGAACTCGCCGTCGGTTCGGCGGCGGATGGGCGAGTCGCGCGACGCACGCGATACCACGACCGCCCGTCGGCGAAGTCCTCTCCGACCGCAAGACAAGGTGGCCGAAGATCCGAGAAGGTGTTGTACGCGCCGACCGTCACTCGGCGCAAGCTTCGGCACTATTTCGACTCTCATCCGGTAACCGTCGTCTCCTCCTTCCCGCTTGCTGAAATCTTGGGTAATCCGGAGGTAGCGATAAAGATCTCGAAGTGGGCGCTAGAATTAATGGACCAGGGTATAGAGTACACGCACCCATCCGCCATAAAATCACACACTCGGTAGATTTCATAGCCGAGTGGACAGAGGCCCGGTTGCTCGTGGTTCCGGGCGAAACGGATCATTGGCGGCTGCACTTTGATGGCTCCCTCACGAAGAGGGGTGCCGGCGGCGGATGGCAGCTCATCTCGCCGAGAGGTGCATGCATGCAATACGTCATCCGACTCAACTTTCCGGCCTCTCACAATGTGGCCGAGTACGAAGCCCCGCTTAACGGCATGAAGGCAGCGATTGACCCGGGGATCCGTAGGCTCGAAGCCTTCGGCGATTCCCGGCTCGTCGTGGATCGGGTGATGAACGAGTCAACTTGCACCAACCCGAAGATGGCGGCTTACTCGCAGTGAGATCCGCCGTCTTGAAGAAAAGTTCGATGGATTCCAAGTCAAACATGTCCTTCGGCGGGACAATGAAACGGCCGACTCATTAGCCAAGATGGGATCCAATCGGCCGCCAACGCCGAAGGCGTTTTTGCTTGCGACCGGGATGAGCCGTCTATCAAGGAGCCAACGGCGGCCGACCCTGCAAAGGGAGAACAAGAGCCGGCTCCGATCGAGGCCACGGAGGTCCTGGTCGCCGAGCTTGGCGCCAACGACGACACGGCGGGTCCGGTCGATCCGACTCCCGACCTCGAAGGGGACTCGGGGCTGCGCCCGAGTCGGCGAGATGATCGGCGGCAGCCCTACCTCGACTATCCGTTGCGGCAAAAATTGCCCCCGACGTCATGGAAGCGCGCCGCCTCGCCCGACGCGCCAAAACCTTTGTCGTGATCGGCGATGAGTTATACAAAAAGGGGCACACCGGCGTCCTCCAACGCTGCGTCCCTCTCGACGAGGGTAAGCGGCCGCTTCAGGACATCCATGGTGGAACGTGTGGACATCACGCCGCACCACGAAGTCTCGTTGGCAACGCTTTCCGACATGGCTTCTATTGGCCGACCGCGATCGCCGACGCCGAACAAGTCGTGCGCACTGCGAAGGGTGTCGGCATTACGCACGTAAAACACACCAGCCGGCCCGGGCCCCGCAAACCATCCCCATAACATGGCCGTTTGCCGTGTGGGGCCTAGACCCGGTCGGCCCGTTCAAAAAGGCACCAGGAGGCTACACCCACTTGCTTGTCGCCGTGGACAAGTTCTCCAAGTGGATTGAGGCAAGGCCGATAGGCAAAATCGACTCGGACCGAGGCCGTAAAATTCTTCACCGACATAGTGCATCGGTTTGGAGTCCCAAACACAATCATCACCGACAACGGTACGCAGTTTACGGGAAAAAGTTCCTAAACTTTTGCGACCACCGGGGCATCCGAGTTGATCGGTCAGCCGTCTCACACCCCCAAACGAACGGGCGGTGTGAGCGCGCAAATGGCATGGTCCTCCAAGGATTGAAACCCCGGATATTCAGCAAACTCGGAACATTTGCCGGGAAATGGGCGAAAGAGCTCGGTGCGGTGTTGTGGAGCCCGAGGACGACGCCGAGTCGAGCCACGGGTCACACTCCCTTCTTCATGGTGTACGGGGCCGAGGCCGTGCTACCCACGAGATCTGGATTATGGAGCTCCGCGCGTGCAAGTTTTCGATCCGGAACTCAATAAGCGTTATCTCGAAGATGCGCCGGACCAAATCGACGAAACAAGGGAAGCTGCACTGCTGCACTCAGCCGGATACCAACAAGCACTCCGCCGTTACCACGACCGCAAGATCAAGAAGCGCGCCTTCGAGCCCGGCGACCTCGTCCTTCGACTCCTCCAGGGGAATCAAGGCCGGCACAAGTTAACTCCGCCATGGGAAGGGCCCTACACGGTAGCCGAGGTGCTCCGCCCCGGCACGTACAAGCTCAAGGACGCCAACGGAAACGTGCTCACCAACGCATGGAACATCGGGCAGCTACGTCGCTTTTACCCTTAGCTTATTGTTTCAGTTTTTTATGCAAATGAAATAAAGAGAAAACCTTTCTCTCTTTCTTGTTGTTTTCGACAAATGACGAATAAAGTCCAAATTTGCCGGCCGCCGACCCCGACTCTCCCGAGTCGGGGGCTCCACCCGGCGGGTGTGCAAAGGAGGCCGTGTGCGGGTCCCGGTTGTGCCCACGGCTGCGGAACTCACACGAAAATCCCTCGCCGCGGGCCCGACTCGGACAAAACCTAAGCGCCGACGATGGCTCGGCCGGTCCGACCGGTCGGCTCGGGACTCGACGCCTCTACAGCCTAGGAGCGGCCCGAGTTATCGATCAACCGAATGAAAAATCTAAAGCGACTAGGCGGTCCGAAAGAGAAAGGAGTCACGAAAGGGCAAGAGTTTAAAATTTCGAACGAAGTTTAATCCCATAGTGCAAGTCCAACTCGGACAGGACCCGGAACGCCAACGACCACTCGGCCGATCCGATCGGCCGACTCGGGACTCCGACGCCCGGCGGCTAAGAGCGGCCTAAGTCACCGATCAATCGAATGAGGAATCCGAGGCCACTAGATGGTCCGAACGAGAAGGAAGCCACAAAAGGGGAACATGTGAGAAATTTGGAACGAAATTAAAACAGATAACTTGTTTACAAAATAAGCGAGTTCTTCTTTATATCTTGGCCACTCGGCCGACTCAACTAACACGTTACATCACCTACTCGTCATGCGGCGACGGCGGCGGTGGGAAGGCGTGCGAGGCAAGGAGCTCGGCAAGCTTGGCGGCGATCGGCGCGGCTTTCCTCTTCATGTCCTCGATCTCCTGCTCGGAGAAGCCGGGCACCATGCCCGGCCGTGCAAGCATGTCGAGGTCAAGGTTGTCCTCGAAATGTGTCTGCTCCAGCACTGCGAGTCCACAGGACCCCGGCTTCAAAACTCTCACGCCGCAGAGCACCAAAACGATTGGTGATGGAGAGGAGGCGCGGCTCCAAATTGGTGGTCCCGGCGGCTGTGGCACCTCCAGACTCATTGCGGAGGAACTCGGCACCGATGCGGATTCGGTCGAGCCGAACTTCTTCCCGCCGCAGCCCGTCCGGGTCCATCTTGAGCTCCGAAAATGAAAAGGAAGAAGAAATCATGAGACATGACCCCAATCAAAAGTAAAATAGGAGGAGGGATGAGAAAGAAAACCTACGATTAACCTCACTCTCCAACGTCGAGAGTTGGGAAGTGAGCTTGAAGACCGATTGGGAGGCGGCCTCCTTGAGCTTGCGTTCGGTGTCCGTCGCCTCGCGCGCGCTCGCCGCGTCCTCCTCGGCCTTCAATGCCCTCACCATCGCCGCTCGGACCTCGGCCAGCCGGGACTCGGCCACCCGGCGAGCGTTCGCGGCATCCGACTCGGCCTTCTTGGCCCTTTCTTCCGCCGCCTCGGCCCTCTTGGTGGCTTCGGCCGGGCGGGACTCGGCCGTCCTGCGCGCATCGTTGGCCTCGGCCGCCACCCCGGCCGCCTCGGCCCTCTCCTTCTTCGCGTCCTCGGCCTCTCGGATGGCCCCGAGGGCCTGCTCCGTGGCGCTCTGCGCCTCCCGGTCAAGGCGGGCCCGTTCCCCTTCTTGGAAGCGGATGCGGGCATGCTTGGCCCGGCTCATCATATCCAGGGTCCGAAAAGGAGGAGAAAATCATGAGCGAAGCAAAAAGAGACCGATATTCCGCGAAGGAATGAACATGCGCTCACCTCGGCCGGCTCCGCCGGCGACCTAACGAGATGGAGCGCCGCGCCCAAGACATCGGCGGCCCGGCCGCGATCGTGGCGGAACGCGCCCCAAATTGTCCGCTCCGCCGGCTCGTCAAACGTGTGCGTCCGCCCTTGGGGCCCCACAACGCGCACGGCCCCCGGCTCCGCGAACGAAGGCGGCGGTGGCCGGTGCGGCGTGGCGGAGGAGCTCGGCGGAGGTCCCCGCGGCGGAAACGGCGCGGAGCCGGTGGCCACCGTCACCATGGCCAACGTTGGCGCCCCGCCATGGTGCTTGCCGGCCGAGGGGCCGGCGGGGATGGCGCAGCGGGAGCCTCCGACCCCGGGGCCAGCCGCTTCCGAGCCCGGCCAACGGACCCTCGCGGGATGCGCAAATCAATAAACCGAAAGACGAGAAAGAAGAAAGAAAGACGGAAGGAAGCAACACTTACCGGTACGGTTGTCGTTTGGGTGGCGGGTTGACCGCCGATCCGAGACCCTCACGCCGCCTCTTGCCAAGTGCCGCTCCGGGGCACTCGGCGCTGCCGCTGTCGCGGGGCCGACGTTGCCGGAAGACTCGGCGCCGTCGCCGGCCTCGGCGTCGCAGATGAAGAGGCCATGGAAGCCGGCGCGGCCGTACTCGGACCCGACAGGGTTGCGGCCACCGCCGGAGCAGAGCCGCCGGCGGACACGATCACCGGCGCTCGAACGGACACCGGCGAGGCCGCCGAGGCCATCGTCACCGGCGCTCGGATGGACGCCGACGGGGCCGCGGAGGCCATCGCTGCCATTGTCGTCGAGGCGAGCCCTCCCGCCACCGCCGCTCGCGCTACGGTCACCACGGTCGACGACACCGCGGCGGCCGAGGCCATCATCGCCCCCGCCATGGTCGTCGCCGCGGGGACCTGGTGTGTGAGCGCCGGGGGCGGCGTGGTGACGACCGTGGACCTCGGGGCGGTCGGCGTTGTGGTGGTGGTGGGCGCCGAAGTCGGCGGCTGCGGCGCCGGCATGCGCCTCGGCCTGCGGGGAGCCCGGCGCTCCTTCCCGGCTTGGGCCGGCGTGCGACGTGCCGACGTCGTCCCGGCGGGGTCCACTTCCGTAAGGGTCGGCCGAGTCGGGCCCCTGCTCGATGTCCTCCTCCTCGGCGAGCTCGTCGATGGGAGGGGACATGTCGACGAGTTCCTCGTCGTCACCCCAATCGTCGTCGTCGGATTCGGTGCTGCTGCTCTCGGAGATGACGATCCGGCCCGAACGGCGCCGGCGCTCCTTCTCCGCCTTCCGCTGTTGCCGCGCCGCCTTCCTGGCCTTCTTGGCGTCCTTTCGAGCTTTTTGCTCCTCGGCGCGCGCCCGATTGATGGCCCGGACGTCGGCATCCTCGGGCAATGGGGCGGGGGAAGGAATAAATTGCAAACCTCTCCGCAACACGGAAATAAGTGGGGGCGACAGCGCGAAATGAGAAAGATAAGAGAGGTCGGAACTTAAGACCGACTCAGCCGAAGGCAGAATTAAAAACTTACAAACAAAATTGCCCCCGTTCCGGGAGCATTGGTGGGTGGTTGGGGACCGGCCACTCGAACCGGTCCCACGCGGCGGCCGTCTTCAGCATCGCCTCCGCGAGTCGGGCCTTCAACTCCCGGAGCGAAATCCGAGGGTCCGCCCGGGGTTCACCATGCGGGTTCCCTCCCAGTGCGAAGTCACCTCCCATTTCCGACATCATCCGACGCCGGGCCTGCAGCGGTGCTAGCCGGCGCAGGTGGTAGGAGCCAATGACCCCAACGCCGGTCACGCCGGCTCGGTCGAGCGCCTCGACCGCGTCCAACGACGCGGCGATCCCCCTCTTCTCGTCGGCGGGCACCCCGAAGTGCCACTTCTCCGGCGCGGCGTTGATGAGGTTGCCGGTGAACTCGGGGAGGGGTGTGGCAGCGGTGTTCCCGAGGTAGAACCACCGCTCGTGCCAGCCCTTGTTGGAGTCGGTGAGGGCGATGGGGATGTACTTCTGTTCCGGCCGCCCCGCGATCGGAAGCCGGCGCTGCCGATGGGGACGGCGCGAGGGTTCCCGGCCGCGTCCTTCTTCGTCACCAACCGGCAATCGAAGAAGTGTTTGAATAGCTCTGAAATGGGGGCGATCCCCAGGAAGCCCTCGCACAGCCGCCACGAAGGCGGCGAGGTGCTCGGATGGAGTTGGGGTTGAGGTGCTGCGGCTCCAGCCCGTAATGGTGGAGGATGCCGCGGAAGAAAGGGTGAGGCGGCATTCCCAAGCCGCGCTCGTGGAAGTGGCGGAAGGAGACGACGTAGCCGTCCGGCGGCGCCGGCAGGGCCTCATTCCCCGGCACCGGCCACTCCATGGCGTCGGTGCGCGGCACCGGGAGTCCGCGCGCGACAAGGGCCTCGAGGGACCCGACGGTGCGGCGGGACGGAATCCAATCCGCCATGGCGGGGCTTGGATCGGATGCGCGACGGTGGATTAGGGAGAAGTGAAGAAGGCGGCGAGCGGCGGACGCGGCGAAGAAAGGTGAACCGACGGAGCACGCGAGAGCAAAGGAAGGGGACGGGTTTGTTGCGAGCGCGAGGTGAGAGAGAGGTAACCGGATGCGTCTCCCTTTCCCTTTAAATAGCGGTCATGTCAATCGCCCCGCGGCGCTTCGACTCCCGCACCTCTACCGTTCCGCGATTTAACCGGGTGCAGGAACCGAAGAGGCCGCCGCACGCGCCCGACGCGGAGCCATAATGCGAACGCAAGTTTCGCATCCACGGCGAACCGCCGCGAGATGCGCGCCATCATGGAAGGCGAACCGTTGCGCTTCGACGGCGCCCGATGACGGGCCGATTGGGCTTGGAATCCCATGAGGCCCGCAGGTAGATAAGGCTAGGGGATGAAAACGCCCGACGCCCGGTTTCCGACCCGGGGGTTCGAAGGGCGGCCTCGCGAAAGGGTTCGGACGCCCGCCCTTGGATAAAATTAAGTGAGGGGTTGTCGAGAGGGATCCTTGGCGATCAACACCCGTGCACCGTAGCACAATGGGCCTCTACCGATAGCGTCCGAGTCCGAGTTGAAAAAGCCGTGGTCTTGAATCCCGCGAAGGGAGGGCAACGAGCCCTCCGACCCCGATCGAAAGGGGTCGGAAATCACAAAAGACGAGCACTCGGATATGAATGAGGCCGACTCCCGCTAGTCTCCATCGGATCCCCGCTAAGGGCAAGCCGAGGCCATCACTCGGACATTCCCGTTTGGAGCTTAAACGAGCACCACGCATCGAACCATCGAGGAATGACGTGGCCGCTCATCGCACGCCTCATCTTATCACAAAGATGCGTGGGTGTGAACGAAATAAAAAGACGAAACAGCCCTCGGACGGATCCGAGCAACGAGCGAAGACTCGGGGCTCGCTTTCGCAAATAAACGATAAAACCGCTCAAAATCGCTAACCCTCGGCGCAAGTATTCTACTTGCCCCGAGGCTCGGGAGCTACACCGGCGGGTGCGCTCGCGCGCACCCACCGGAAAAACAAATACACGGGAAAATCCGAGGATTTGTCGGGAAAAGCCTCGACGGCGACCATTTGCCCCCGGCCACCGCCAAGGCTCGGGGCTACTGTCGGGTACCTAGATTAGGGAACCCTAATCAGGGTACTTAATCACCTGTCATAGCCGGCTAACAGCTCCGCCTTGTACGCATAAAGGATACGAAGTGGGGCCCGAAACCTCCGCCTCGCCCGACCCCGAGTCGGGCGAGGTCCACAACTTCCGCCTCGCCCGACCCCGAGTCGGGCAAGGTCCACGACTTCCGCCTCGCCCGACCCTGGGTCGGGCGGGCCCACGATCTCCGCCTCGCCCGACTCGGCGTCGGGTGGGACCGCAATCCTCGCCGCGTTTGCCTTTGCTTCGCGGAGAAGCGACCTCACCCACCGGATGGGGAAGGAGTTACGACGGGCCGGTAGGTGCAATTACGGCGCACGGGAACTCGTCTCACCAACAGGACGTGATGTGACCGGCGCGAGTACCCTCCTCGTCCCGTTCCGCGGCGCCGCGCACTAGTGCTAGCTTAGGCTGCAGAGCGGCGTGATCATTACCAAGCCCATGATGGCCGGTGACCGGGACGGAGGCCGGGCGATTGACGGGACAATAGCCTATGATCCGTCCCGTGGCCGACCAACGGCGTCCGCCTAGGCCTCGTGAAGGCTACGAAAGCCGGGCCCGCGGCCTCCGCCTCGCCCGACTCCGGGTCGGGCAGGTGCACCACTTCCGCCTCGCCCGACTCGAGATTCGGGCGGGCCCGGCCGGTCCTCGCCTCTCCCGTCCGGGACTCGGGCGGGCTCGGCGGTCCCCGCCTCGCCCGACTCGGGAGCAAATGGCTTCCTCATGAAGCCTCACGGGTGAACAGGGATCGCCATAACTCCGCTCGGGAACTCACCAATCCACGGGGATCGGGTGAGATCGGCGCAGCTCCTCTTGTCTCATCTTCACGCGTCGCTCGACACCCCCGGCACGACGACAAGACGGAGGCGTCAACACCATCTCTGCCGCGAGCCATGATGAACGGGAGTGACGGATGGAGACCGCCATGCGACAGGACGGCTGCCACGATGACGAGCGTGGCATTGACTCCGGCGCTACCAATCAAGACCGACCGTGCGCCGCACGACCGAAGCGCCGAAGCGGCCCGCATGCGAGCAGGGTAATGCACGGCGGCCCCGACCCCGCTTGGGACGACATGTAGTAACTCCGACCCCACCCGTAAGTGGCCTGGCCCTTGGACTATAAAAGGGACCCACGCACACGCGAGAAGGGGGACGGACACCACGGATCGAGCTAATCGAACTCATCTTACACACCTCTAGAGCACATTGCAAACGGAGGCTTGGAGCAACCCTCCTCCCTCGCATCCTTTGTAGCTCTTTTCACAAGGCGAAACACGAACAATCCTCGAACCGGACGTAGGGCTTCAAGTGCCCGAACCAGTATAAACCACGCTCTCCTAAATCATCCAAGGCCCATCCGAGTAGTAGCGTCGATCCCCTCCAAACACAAATTTACTTGTCGGCCGGTTTCACAACACCGACGGTAGTCATTGTTGTCGTTGACCCACTGGGTTCAGTTAAAACAGAAGAAAAAGAAAACATATGTAGTGGACTTGGAAGCCAGGTCACACAAAGTTATACATGGGCACTGGGCACCTGGCAGAGCAGCTTCACCTCCTTCCTCCTGCATATCTGCAAACTATAACCAGCACTCCGGATCAGCAATATATCCGGAAGCTACGCCATTCCATTACTCTATGATTTTAGAAAAGAAAAAAGAAAAAGGAATTGAACAGTCCCTGAATCTTTTACATGGCTAGCTGTGAACCTCATAGAGCACATTCTCTCCCTCCTAGTGCGGATTTGCAAAGCATAACCAGCGCTCCAAATCAGCCAATAAAGATTTTTCATGTCAGTCAATCAAGGTTATCGCATAAGCTATATAAAACTTGTTTGCAAAATTGTATACATATTATTTGCACACTAGAAGCCTCTATGCTAGCACACATATTCCTATAAATTATGGACAGATCTATACCAGGTTCATAGAACAAAAGTGATTAGTTTGGGAGGACAAGAAAAGCTGCACTTTGTTTTGTCCCTCTCTTTTCTTCAACTTTCAAACCATTAGAATGCTCCGACAAAGCAATGAAGAACAGAAGCACTGTTGCTATCTACACATTGCTGCTTTGCTTAGCTTGGACAAGTAAAAGACAATAAGATATAGCACATCTAGCTCTACTGTGACATGTTTCATAGAAGGGTCAGTAATGACTAAACATGCTAACAGAGAAAATAACAAGCTTGTTTCTCTACATGAAACACTATCAACTAGTGAAGACCGGTTCATGAGGTGCGCCGCTAGTTAACTTACATCGACATACAAACGTTGAATAGTACGACATAGAACTAAATAGATATCATAGATAGGAAAAATAATTCATGAAGTATAGGATAGTTGTTTATTTAGGGGGCAACAATTACTTAACCATCTAATTCTCCTAAACAAATACATTTAAGGCATGGAGCTAAGTAAATAATAAAGACATAACAACATCGAAAATAAATTAAGACTCGGAGAACGATGGACAAGCACGAACTACACAACTGGAGTCACAATGGATTGCGTCATATGGTTCATATATTTTAACCATACTTGAGAACTATCATGCAAAATTAGAAGTAAATTGAGCTGCAACTAAATTGAGTGAATTAAACAGGAATATGGAGACGAACTAGCACTAATAAAGTGACATCATCTAACTACTTCTTCCTTGCATTACAACCGTAGCGCTTTGTAGCTAACTAGACTGAAGTTTAAGAACAAGTGGGCTCCAATGCAGAATTAGAAGTAAAAGAGATTTTGAACTTCTTCACAGATTTGAGAACACACATGGGTCTTAAATGACACAAGGCATACAGAAACTTAAACAAGAAGTGCATGTTTCGAGAACAATTAGCACGGACTCAAATAAGTGAAGATCTGACCTGCACATAACCAAAGAACACATCTTCTTTCTTTCTCATATGCGTGTTAACCGATCGATCTGGAGGACTGGGGGCTGGAGATCTAGATGCGCGCGAGATCAGGCTTAAGAGCCAACACAAACGCAGAGGTGGCAGCGATGGCGGCCGGGCAGGTCGCTGCGATGCCTCCTCGCTAGGAAGGCAGCGACCGAAATCCGACTTGCCCGCGCGTCGAGCAGAGGAGGGGAGGCGGCACCGGCTGCCGCGCGCATGACGGGGAGAGGGCGGCGCGAGTTGGTAGGAGGCTGCGCAAGGGAGGCCGTGTGCACGATGGACAGGAAGGAGGCGAGCGAGCTGGAGGGAGGCGGCCGGCGGCGTCCGGGCGAGCGAGCAAGACGGCAAGACGGGGAAGAGCCGCCCGGCCTCCGAAGGCGTGGGTTTCTCGCCCGGGAAAACAGGCCAAACCCGGGCTGCTTTCCACGTTGTGTTGGGAACCCCGGGCTGCTTTCCCGTGGACAGTCGACCCCGGGATTGGGCCGGGATCCCCGT
Source organism: Chloris gayana (assembly GCA_031894775.1). Taxonomy (NCBI): domain Eukaryota; kingdom Viridiplantae; phylum Streptophyta; class Magnoliopsida; order Poales; family Poaceae; genus Chloris; species Chloris gayana. Next base: position 82,008 of record JAUNZO010004920.1, read on the forward strand.
GCGGATTTGGGTTCCCAAACGAGCCCTAAAGGAATGATTGGGACATAAGTAGACAATCTTTTTCCTCTCAAAAAAAAAGTAGGCAATCTTTTATTTAACCAAACAAAATATTTTTAGTTGACATGTTATTATCCAACTACCATCCATTATGATAATTTTATTTCATGCCTTGCCTTTCCTTTGATCAATGATTGATGTTACGGTACATATAAATACCTCGAGATCCCTTGTAAACACCATAGTGATGGCCAAACTCTCGGCTCCAAACAAATGGCTTCTTCAATAGTGACCGCCAAACTCTGAGCGCTGCGATCACAAGAGCATAGCCCAAGCATTACCGGAGCCGGTGAAAATAAGCTCGGTTCAAATATTATTCACTGGATCTGATTCAGGAGAAATGACTTGTATGGAATACTCAAGCAACACTAATTGTATGATTTCGTAAAACTCTGTTTGTTTGAAGTTACTTGTCGTTTTAGTTTTGACCAAAGAAAATAGTCTGTGCATAGGGTTGATTTCCCCTGAAAAGAGATAACTCAGGAGCTGCATTTTACGAAGACTTTCAACAGAGCAAAGGTTGCTACGGTGTCAACAAAATAACACCAGTCTAATAATTAACAATATGTCACAAGTAACGATTGCATCCTACGGATACGGAAGAATGCGAGCATCGTGTTCATCCCTGCAGATCCAGCGGTCTCAAGGGCAGGAGCCAAGTTTTTCAATTGTCTAGGATGTGACGGATCAATCAATAGATTGTACAATAACAATCAAACGACAAATTATTCGGGTCGGAGGGAGAAGTAAATTTCAGTCATCATCATCAACAGTATTGCAGCAAACGCAGCAACAGCAACATAAGCACTGTACTAATAATCATATTTATGTAGCAGCAAACTACTTGTAAATATAAATTACAATACTTATTATTACTTCATCACCATGCCTGCCTACCGACAAACTGTCACTCATCCCCTCCGACGGTCGCCGTCGAGCAGCAGCAGCGGGTTCAGCGCGGGTAGGCGGCGATCTCGACGCCCTTGTTGCCGAGGGGCGCCGGCGCCTCGTAGGCGCTGAAGAGGCGGTAGGAGGAGATGAGGGAGAGGAGGATGAAGCAGAGCACGGAGGCGAAGGTGATGGCGACGGAGGTGCGCGCCTGGTGGCAGAAGCTGCCGAACACGCCGCAGGCCTCGCTCCAGGTCACCTCCTTGTCGCCGTTGTAGGCCAGGTACAGCAGCTCGGCTGACGCCGCGCCGGCAGCCAGGATCAGGTACGTGAACACCTGCCATGGATTCAGGATACTTGTTAGGGTCCGTTTGGTGGGGATTAATCAAAAACAGTGACATAAGCGATTGCATAAGCTTTTGTATAATATATACCAAACGGACTCGGTGATAAACCTTTGTCGGGATCAGGTACGAATTTACAACTGAAATTGTCCATGACTTTCTAATTTAAACAAGGCAAACATGGTATTACAACTGAAATTACGACTTTGAGAGTTGAGACAGCTCAGATGTGTCAATATGTCTGTTGTGCGTACCAAGATGCTATACTACACTCAAACTTCATGCCAGTACAGTATCACGGGAGCACGCACAAAGTTGGTACGGTATTTTCCCCCTCCCCCCTGGCAGACTCTATAGAATGGAACATGAGAGGCTAATTGCAACGGTAGATCTCTAAATAAAGCTGTTGATGGGAGAGTACAACTACTTCCACGAGCAGTCGTATTGTTTATAAATTCAAAAAGATGCAACGAGATGTTGAATCTACGAGAAGTAAACATAAGTGCGAAAAAGACATCCATCCATTCATTCTTTCTTTTGGAGGAGAAACAAACAGCATGCCAGTGGAGCAGAGCAGGGCAGAGATGGAGAGCAGGGCACCTGGTCGAGGAGGAAGACGACCCATGAGCTTGAGAGCGTGGCGGGCCTGGGCACGGCGGTGTAGAAGGCCGACGCGAGCGAGTAGAAAGCGCAGAGGCCGTTGGCGGCGACGAGGTACTTGAATCCGCCGAGGTCGGAGTAGGCGACGGTGCCGTAGTCGTTGGACTGCTTGTCGCGGAGCATGATGGCCATGGCCGCCACGCACAGGCCCAGCGGCGCCGCCCGCAGCAGCGTCTCCATGGGCCGCGCCCGCGCCGCAGCCGCCGCCTCATCCGCCGCCAGCTGCTGCTCGGCCGCGCCGCCGCCGGCCGCCTGCTTCACCTCCGCCATCTTGGACATCTCGAATTCTATCTAGATCGATCGGGAGGCTTCAGAAGGGAAGGAAACAAGGGGAGTCGCCGTTGTGGAGTGCGCAGCTCAAGAATTCTCTCTCTTGTTGGACGGAGGCGGAGCATTTAAGGGCGGGGAAGGGTAGGTGGTTGGCAGGGCAGAGGGGGTCTTGAATGCGCTGAGTTAATGGTGACAGCAGCAAGACCCTTCCCTACCTACTGTGGTGTGGCGTATGGGCATGGGCGACGAACCTCTCTCTCCCCTTGTTCCGCAGAGGAGCTGAGCAGAGAGAGGACCAAGATGTGGCCACGCCGACGTTGCCCGCATGCGCAGATCATCAGCGGCTGCATGTCCTGTGTCCCGCGGCACAAAACCAGCACTCAGAAGCTCACGTTTTCACACAGCTGCTCGTGCAGTCTTCAGGACAAAACCAAAAGGAAATACAGTAGGAAGTTCAACAAGCAAAATCGTACTACAGTCGATCGGAAAAAAACGGACTACAGCCCAGCACCCTCCAAATTCATACGTCACTTTGTAAAATACAAAAATGATAGTACCTTTATCTCAAATTACTTGTGATCCTACTTATTTTACTGTGTTTATTGAACATTATCTGAATCCGGATATTTCGTATGTCTAGATTCACTGAATATTCTCTCGAACATCTCTCAGTCCCAAATTAATTGTCATTACTCATTAGCAGATTCATTAAACATCTCTAAACAGACAACGAGTATCCAGATTCATTAAACATTCTCTAAATCTAAAAGAAAATACCTTCAAGATGACAAGTAAATTGAGACAAAGGGAATAAATTGGGATGGAAGAAGTAGCTAACCCATTCCTTGGGATGACTGAGTTATCACCAAAAGTGGCCTTTTGACATGTCATTATCTCCCTCTTGACTTGATGTAACTATTGTAACATGCTTCCTTCTCTCAGCCTAGTAGTCTCCTGAAGCTATTATCATGGAACATTACAGTCAAATAACAAATATAATTATGGCTCCAATTTAATGTTTTAAAGGCAGGGCATCAAAATCATTCACCTACAAGTCTTAACTAAACATCAACATTGAGAATGACTGTTTAAGTAGGTTTCGGGCTTCAACTAGAACACACTCTGCTTGCAACTGCCATATTTGGTCTATTGAAATTGTATTGGTTAAATCCAGCAACACGGGTGACATAAAAAAAAAATCTTTCCACCATATATTTATGGTGGGATAAATAGCAGTATCGTCCTTCAAGTTTGGTTGGATGAAAACTTTAGTCCACACGAGGTTTAAAAGTAAGGCACTCCGCCCCTGTTTTTAAAAGGTTCATTCATCTCAATCATATGACTAGTTGACACTCACTTTTAGGTTTAACGAGAGTGTAAGATTTGTCCATTGTTCCCCTATTGTCATATGCATTCTTACATCTGTCACTTCCGTGTGTGAAGCAAGGCTTATGGAAAATACATACCTAAGTGCATGTTTGCTCTATATAGAAAACGAATGGATATAGAAATGACCTCTTCAGGGTGTAAGAAAGAAAAAGGTTCGAGGTTTTGAGTGTTGTAAAAGGTAATTTCAGTGTTCTGACTTTGACCATTTCAAAAATCTTTTTCAGGACCTTGTGTACCGTTTCTTCACTCGAAACTACACGTTTGTTTAGGTTCTTTGTGGTGGAACTAGCTCACTCGGGTTCAAATAGAATATTTGGCACGGGTTTTGCATTTACAACTAACTATTCTTTCAATGTTACTAGATGTTCCCATCGACAACAAGACGCATGCAGTGACTTCATGAATCTCAAAATCAAGTTGTCTCATTTATTCAAAAGTGCTCATAGGAGCAAGGTGTGTGTATCTATGTTCACAGGGTGAATCCTTATATGTGTAGATGAATGTTTGGGTCTGTATTGTGTTTATTTAGCAAAAAAAAAAAAAAAAAAAAACTCAACGCCTTCTATGATATTTGAATGCGATCATGTTTGGCAATATTTCTAAAAATTTGGTTGGGATATGTCACAAACTGTTTGATGTCATTTTCTCTATATTTACTTTAATAGATGAAATACAACGCCAGGGATATAAAGAGGAAACTTTGCTTCATAGTGACAAGAGGAATGCACTATCATAGCTTATCTTTATGGCAGAATAAATAGCAATATCGTCCTTTGAAGTTAGTTGGCAACAGATTTTAGTCCATGTGATTTTCAAAAGGTTCATTTCCATCCCATAAATACTCCCTCCGTCTTAGTTTATTTGTCAACCAAGAGTGTTCTTTTCCCAGATTTATAGAATGTTCAATGAATTGAACAGACGGCATGTCTATGTTTAGAGAATGTTCAATGAACATGTAGTACAAAGTTAGTATGACAAGTAATAAGATAGAGGAAGTAGCTCTTTGACCTCATTTTTATCTCTATGTTGAGCCACACAAGTGTGCATGTCAGTGACAATGTATCAACCATTGGCACGTGTCCTGATTTGTTTCTTCCAGTGTATTCTCCTATGATCATTAACAAGTGTATGTGCTGTTGGTGGATCTATTCCCCAGTTGACAAGTATTGTCTATTATTGCTAACCACGACACTAGTAATATAACTGAATGTTTTGGCAAACAGATAATTCATCATCAACAACTTCAGAGCCTATTCGTACAATTCAACCATGTTGTTGCTTTTCTTAAGTTATGTTGAGGTTATGAAAGTGAGCCCCAAAATCAACTATAAAATGGAGAAGCGCTTAATTAGCATCATAGCGATATGTGGACAGTAAGTAGCTGCTACATCAGAAAAATCGACGATATGGCAAGGGCTCCTTTGGAACGTAGGAATGAAAAAACACAGGAATAGGAAAAACGTAGGAATAAGATAGGAAAATATATGCAAAACAGTGGATTTAAAAACAAAGGAATTTTGTCGAATTAGTCGTTTGGATAGGCCACAGGAAAAATGATGGAATTTTTAGATGATATGTGAATGTAAAGAGCAGTCACAGTTGTTAATCGTCATTTGTCTGTTCAACAATGGACCAACCCAACTCCATGTGTCCCACCTGTCAGTGAACACTTCGCTCTATCCACTCTTTCATTCTTATCCATCCATGGATGGAGCTCCACACCTGGTCGAAGTAGCAGCTAGCATAGAGAGCGATGAGCCACACGCTGGTGTGCACCGTGTGCAGTAGGCCGCAGTGGCTGCCGTGTAGCGAGCAGCTCGAGTCCAATGTCGGCAAAGGAATTAGCAGCTCGAGCCCAATATCAGCAAAACAAGTAGCAGTCGAGCTCAACACGGATGGAGCAAGCTCCAATGGCGGCACATCGATCTCCCACTACAATGTTCCTTGGCGCGATTTAGCGTCACCATCTTCTTCACCTTGACAAGGATTCCATTTTGCTAATCCATCAAGAGCTTTGATGCATTCTGGGTCGATCCCTTATAGCTACAGTGCTTCTTCTTCGTTCGTTCTTGTCTGTAATTGGTTCCAGGTTCTCCATAATCTGCCTCGGTCTTACGCGAAGGGTAGAAAAAAGAGGTCGGAACTGGATGTTATTCTTCCTACGTTTTTCCTCTGAAATCGTTTGCAAAGGAATTCTTCCTCTGAAATTCCCACGCCTCAATCCTTCGAACCAAAGGGCGCTATAGGGTCGATTCATACAGGAATGTGAATCCTACGTTTTTCCTTTAAAAACCCTTCAATCCAAAGGGACCCTTAGGCTGACTCCGACAGCCCTATGCATATGCAAAAATAGCTCACAAATCAGCACTATGCATGCTATTTTCTTTTCTAACAGCAGAGACAAATGATGAGGCATTTTTGCTTTTGAGGAGAGAGGAGAGGTAAAAATGAACATCCTCTCTCCTCCGATGCATTTCAGAGAGAGGCGAGTCATAGCCAAGACTTGCGACACGCGGCAGGAGAGAGCGACAGCAGACGAGCGGCGACGGACGAGCGTTGTCGCGACAGCGAGGGGAGAGGACGGTGGCGGGCGAGTGCGGCTGTGGCGGCGGGCGAACGCCGAAGTCAACAACGGCGGTGCATCCTCACGCGGGTCGGCGGCGGCAGTGCATCCTCCCGGGTCCGCTTGAGGGCGACCCGTAGGGCTGGGCGCGAGCCTCTCGCGCGTCCCCGTCGAGCTCCTCACCGGGTGGCGGTGCGGGCGGGCTAGCAAGAGCAGGGTCGGACGAGGCTTGCGTAGCGCGGCGGCGCGAGCTAGCGAGCGACCTCGCGCATGTGATGGCTGCGGCGCGACCTCGAGCACGGGATGACAGCTGCACATCGCGGGGAGGCAGGCCGCCGGCGCGCACGGGACACCGGCGGCGCGACCTCACGCGGCGGCGGGCGCGTTACACGGGGAGGCGGGGTCGAGGCGGGGTCGCGGCGGAGCTCGAGCGGCAGCGCTGGTGCCAGAGGTCCATGTGCCTGTTATTGTTGGAGATGACGTCCAATGCATTTTTTGGTGGCTACTATACATGCTATGCAAAGGTATTTGTGCATCTCCAAAATACATTGCATTGTTGGAGTCAGTCTTAATATGAAAGAGAGGGAGAATCTTTCATCCTAGTGAAAAGTCGTGGGTTCTTTTTGTAAGTTAATGAAAGACAAATGAAAGTGTATTGAGAGTCTTGCCTTTCATCCCATCTAACAAGATTGTACCACCTAGTAATAATTTAATATTTTATCATGCCTATGAAACTGTGAAAAGAAAGTGTGTACTCGTATAGTTTCATTTCTCCAAACAAGACTAGAAAGCTGATATGTCATATTTGGAGACTGTGAAATAACAATATGCATTGAGAATGGACTTATATAAGGTTTGCTCCATCTTTGATTTGATAAACAACTATCAATAGCAAATTAAAATGACATTTTCACGGTCGTTGGTGGAAGAGATGATAGGACATTGTCGACATTTCCAGTATAAGAGCGAAATTTACACTGGTAAAAGTGTTTTAGGCCTATCTTTATTACGGATTATAATCCGTCAGTTACCTACAGTAGAGTGGTCCATAGAGCAGATACCTTGCTTGTCCCTCACTTTCAAATCCTCTTTCACATTCCCATGCTGTTTAAGAGAGTTCAGACATGTAAATACGCTCATCTCGTCCTTGGTCGTCTCATCAGTTGATCGGAAAGTGATGTTGTTATATGAATAATCACTCCATTAATTATTGGCAGTATCTAGATTAGTCCTGGCCTAACAATATCGGCGGCTGGTTTATGAGATATGTTCGTGCAGTCGCAGTACTATGAGATATGTTCGTGCAGTCGCAGTACTGGTGTAGCGTCGGCGTCGTCAGCGTTGCAATAGAGATTGGATTAACGATGCAATAATCAGACGTCCTGCCCATGTCACACCAAGTGCATGTGCTGATGAAAAAAAGGACATTTTTATTTTTTATTTAAAAAAACGGATGTGCTTATGAATACTGCTCTGAATTTTGCGTCAGAGTATCGCTCAGGATTTTGAGCATGAAGAAGGTGCTTGCAAGAGTTCCAGGAATTGTGATACGTCTTTTGGACATCACACCGAATCTTCGTCATACTGTGAAACATGAACGTCAAGGTCGTGAGCAGCATTGCCGTCCCGAACTGTGATCCTCGGCGGCTCAACGATTTTGAAGGCAGTTCATGAGCTTGTCACTCGTCAGATTGAAGATGGATCAACAAGGCAGAGAAACTGTGCTACAACACATCCCTGTCGAATCAACTCAATACGCTTTAGTACCGTCAATTTGTGTCGAGAAAATTGCCACTCTATCAATGTGTCGATAGGTACGCCGTACACGATCATCTCCATCGTGCATCTCTGCAGTTTGGGCGACAGCCCGGCCATGAAATCCTCACGGTTCTGTCCAACTGCAGCCACCACACTCCTCCGCGGAGAGGCCATCGTCTCGCCATTCCTTTTACTCTGCCATTACGGAGGGAGGTAGATCATAGAGCCATGCGCACGGAGGATTAAGCCAAGCCGTTGTATTAGAGAGTCGACTGAATCCACCCGAGCAGAGCTGATGTATTATTTTTTTCGAGTGGAATTTTTCGAGGGAGCTAACGTTCTATGCACCCGTCCGATCTCCTATGGCCTCCACACGGTAGCAATCAGGATAGGGGCCGCACAGCGCTGGTTTACGGACGGTTCGCACCTAATTTTTTTCCTCTTCAAACAGGATTACTTTTAACTTATATCGCTCAATGCACTTCAATAAACCTCCTATCTGTCAGGTTCTACTCCATATATGATAAGGGTTGAATTGACCTCCTATATGTGAGAGGTTGGAGAGGAGAAATGAAAGACCTCTTTCATGCAATGTGCAATGGACGTATTACTTAAGGGTGTGATAACTTTCTAGCCAAATTCAATGACAGTGAACACAGGTCCCAGAAGAAGGCAGAGGAAGCATAAAAGAAGAAAGGGATAAGAGCAGCTGCAACGTTAGCAAACAACGAACCATGGCTACGAAAAATCGAACGAAGCTTATTGCGGTAACCGAACCGAAGGTGTCAGACATGAAAAGCGCACCATCAATTTGGTTCGATGCAAACCTAACCATGCCGAATAAAATAACATATCTGACTGGGATTAGGAGACGGTGGAGAAACGACAAAGGCTTCACACCAGTCTGCGCAAACTAGGAGCAAAGAGAGGAGAAAATTAAACTTTAATCTTCTGTGGGACCTACACACTATGGTGGCCGAACTGGCCATAAGAGCAAGTATTATAGGTACAGTTAGCTGGCGAAATGAGTTGCCACATCAACAAAATTCAACGCTGGCAGAAAGAGAAAAGGAGAGAGAGAGTGGAGCGGGCGACTGATGAAACGCCGGCCGGAGTTGGCGAAAAGACTCTTGGGCTGCTGCCATTCGTTTCACTCCTTCCTACAAACACGGACAGCATTAATTCTGGGACCAGCAGCCATAGCATGCGTTGGCTCTCCACGCTGGCGTTTATTTCGCCCGCAGCTAGCGAAACCGTAAGCCTTGCTCTAAGTCGAACCGAGCTGTGGTTGTATGGTTTGGCGGAACGTTGTTCATGCTCTAAGAGTATCATTGATGTTATATTGAGAACCAAATACACGGTAGGATTTAGCCTCAGAAACACACTAATGTATTCTATATAATATTTTGTGAATTTAACTAGCTAAGCACATCACAATTGGCACTTTCATTGCAAACCGTTACAGTGCAAATAGTTAACTGCCTAAGAAAGAAACTTGTGCTGGAGCATGTATGAAGCCTCCTGTGCTGGAGCATATATGAACAGATCGCAACAAATGGATTTACAATAATGTAGACGCAACACAACGATAACAGGGTGCAAATAGTACTTACTCAGACCTCAGCATAATTACGCAAAGAGCCAAGACCAAGCATGCATGTAGACAGTACTAAAGAGTGGCTACAATCAATAAGAGCTTATTATTGATACCAGTTTTCTCTCCTTTTATAATACTTTTCTCCTTTTGCTTTATTATATTACTGAATGAAATCTGTAGGAGCTCTTGCGGTCTTGCCCCTCCAATAAGAAAAAAATCATATTGGTTACCTTGTTTACGATAGACTACACTTTGTACAACTCTGCAGCTCGATATACTTATTCATGCAATGTCTAACTCAAAGAATATGCATACTATATATCTAACTATTAGTGCAGGTCCATTAGTGCTGCTTTCGTTTGACATTAGTTAGGTGCCACATAAGATAATATGATGACATGGCAAGAACTCAATTCTTCTTTCTTATGGCTTTCATTCTCATTAAATGACATGCCATCTACGTCTAAGAAAAACGATGATATAACACAAATTTATGAAGAAAGAGAGGAGTTGCCTATCATTAGGATGAAAGGAGGTTTACGCATTTACCTAATAACTGAACTTTGAAAGTGAAATGAAAGTCCAATGAGAGAGTTTTTCTTTCATCTTCACACATTTATCTATTCTTATTGGTCACCTAGAGGAAGCATTAAAGTGCTATGAGAATGTATGAAACCGTGAAATAAAACTTTGCATTGAGTCTTACTTTCATTCATCAGCTCATTACCTTCCACAGATGACGTGTCACTCTTGAAAATCACGTAATGAAATCTTACACTGAGAATGACCTTAGAGGATAGAAGAGATTATTTCATCCTAGTGAAAGACTCTTGATGTTGTTTCCAATCAAATGAAAGGGGAAAGAAAATCTATTGAGACCATACTTTCTTTCATCTTAGTATATTCGATCCTAACTTCACGTAGAAATTTAATATTATGTCAAATTTATGGAACTGTGAAAAGAAATAGTGCACTCAGGGATATAATTTCATACAACAAAGCTAACGTGTCACGCTTGGAAATTTTGAAATGAAAGAAGACACCGAGAGTGACCTTATCGTTCATTACTAAAGAACCATTGATGAGATGATCCAAGATGAGCTCTCGATGCATTGGCACAACTGTTTAGACTTACAGTCTTGTGCGTGCCGCAAACGTCGTCCCTTTATGTCTGAACCGGATGCTGCCGTCGTCGTCCAACGTTAAACCCGGAGCAACGTGCGCATCACGATGCCGTAACTGAAGTGGCCAAACAACCTGACCATCACGTACGTACGTACGTAAAACAACAGGCGCTAGAGCTCTTCTCAGTGAACGCCGATTGGACCGTGTCCTCCGTTGCAATCATCAGAATTTTGGTCTTCCCTCTCTCTGGTCTTCTCTCTCTCTCTCTAGGAGAGATCAATTGAAAAGAAGAAGACTGCATATAGTATTGAACAACGAATTGGCCGGCACCCCATTCACATGGAACACAACGCCCCCGTGGCGTTCATCCGAGCTGAAAACGACATGATCCAATCATGAGCCAAGGTACGCGGTAGTATAAAATACGAGTACGAGGAGACAGAAATGCTCATCGATCGATTATTCCTCGACAGAACCACAGGCACGTGCACACCGGTACTGTTCGGACCAGACGATGTTAGGAGGACGGAGCAGCAGCTGCAGAGCTGTGGCCAGCGTGGCCATCCTGCTCTGTTTCGGAGTGGTGGCGGCACGGCCGGCTCCAGAGGCGGCGCGTGCGGCGGCGAACGGCACGTGCCAGACCAGAGTGATGCCATTCGGATACAAGTGCGAGGAGCACACCGTAAGAAACAGGAAATTATCCGTGCATATACCGGAATGATCAATCAGTTGTGCTTGTGCCACGAGATGGAGCAAATTGTAATCTGAATGTGCAGGTGACCACCAGTGACGGGTACATTCTGAGCGTGCAGCGCATCCCGAGCGGCCACGGCGCCGCCGCCGGCAGGATCCCAGTCTTGCTCCAGCACGGGCTCATGATGGTATTACTCGCACTTTCCCTTCACCCAACGCGCGCGTTCTGCCGATCGATATACAGTCAACTACCGATCGAATGAAAATGCAACCTGCGTAATTTGGCAGGACGGCGTGACGTGGCTGATGAACTCGCCGGCGGAGTCGCTGGGGTACATCCTGGCGGACAACGGGTACGACGTGTGGATCGCCAACAGCCGCGGCACCGTCTACAGCCGGGGCCACACCTCGCTCTCCGCGTCCGACCCGGCGTACTGGGACTGGTCGTGGGACGAGCTAGCCAGCAACGACCTCTCGGCGGTGGTGCAGTACGTCTACGACAACGCCGGCAGCCAGAAGATGCACTACGTCGGACACTCGCTGGTTGGTGACCTCATATATACTCGAATGCGACAGAACATTTCCTTCTGTCTAATTTTGCCGGTCGATATGATGCAGGGGACCCTGATCGCGTTCGCGGCGCTGAGCGAGCAGCAGCAGCTGGGGATGTTGCGCTCGGCCGGCCTGCTCAGCCCCATCGCCTACCTCGACAAGCTCTCCTCGCCACTGGCGCGGGCTGCGGCAGACGTCTTCCTCGGCGAGGTACGTGTAAGGCTGGACCGCTGGAGAGATGGCGGTGGCTTCGGTGCATGGGTTCCAATAATACAATCCATATCGACTACTCACTCACTTCTTAAATTGTTAACTTCGTTTGACCGTTCGTTATTCAAAAAAATTGAGAATTATCAAATATTTTATTATGATTTATTTTATCTCTAAAGGAATTTGATACACCACTTATAATTTTATATATTTGAATTTTTTTAATAAGACGAACGATCGAACGTAACGTAAAAAAGTCAACAGTGTTAACAATTTAAAAATGGAGAAAGTAGTATATAGGAGCAGTGATTCATTCGACGTGTTCTTGTGCTTGCAGGCTCTCTACTGGCTGGGCCTCGACGAGTTCGATCCAACAGGGTAAATAATTAATACTTATTTCATTTCTATAGTACTCGCCGTCTACTGCTGGGTTTGAATTTCATGGTTAATTACTCCAAAGGATGCAACATTCAGTGGAAGAATTCGTTCACCAAAATATCTGAATGCAGGAAGGCTGTGCACAGTCTGGTTACCGACATATGCGAGCAGCCAGGGATCGATTGCTACAATCTGATGTCATCGTTCACCGGTAACGATAGGGCCAAATTACTTTCGTTTCCCAGCTCCATTAATTTTGGTCGCCAAATAAAGCTGTGCTTTTGCTTAGCTTAATTTAGCAAGACATTATTTACATTATTTTTGGCTCGTAAATTATCAGGTGATAACTGCTGCCTCGACAACTCTTCTGTCAAGGTCTTCCTTGACCACGAGCCACAGGCCTCTGCGACCAAGAACATGGTTCACCTGGCACAAAGTGGGTAAAAGAACAAAAAACTATCTGCAGTTTAATATATCTGTATACTAATCAAAGATGCATGTACTTTTGACCAACCAAACAGTGATCAGGCGAGGGACGATCGCCAAATACGACTACGGCAATGCGGCGGACAACGCGAAGCATTACGGCCAGGCGACGCCGCCGGCGTACGACGTCTCGGCTATCCCCGATGACTTCCCTCTCTTCCTCAGCTACGGCGGCAGGGACAGCCTCTCCGACGTGCAGGACGTGCGGCACCTCATGACCCAGGCGCTCGCGTCGCACAACTCCGACAAGCTCACCGTGCAGTACCTCGACGACTATGCACACGCCGACTTCGTCATGGCCAGTAACGCCAGGGAGCGGGTGTACGAGCCGCTCATGGCATTCTTCAAGCTCCAGGAGAAATGACCGTGCGTGCCAACGGTTATGTCAAATGTGTAAGATTGTGGTAGACTATGTACATGTGGTAGGAAATAGGCAGAAACTAGGGTCATCCTTTATAGAAACATGGAAATGTTTCAAGGATGATGTGGTTGTTCGCCATGCATAGATATATTCAGAATGAAACATCGAAATGTTTGACGGGTGATATGGTTTTACGCCATGCAGACATATATTCAGAATTTAAATTCAAAATATAACTTAGAGGTTTCTGTAAGGAAGCAAAAAAAAGGAAGAAGGAAAGATACAGGTGAATATAGATTTGCGTAGATTGGCATTGCGACTTTTATCCCACTTAGAGATTTTTGGATCTAGGTGCTATCTTTTTTATTTCGCAAATTCAATATAGCACAGACATGGACACCTACAAACCCACCCATACGAGTACTCACACCTATGAACACGTATGCAACCCTTCCACTATGAGAATCTACAAAAGAAAGCCCACATGAACTTGAGATTCACAAAGAATAATTATCTATAAATACAACACTCATGTTAAGTAGGTTAGTTACATAACCAAATAGGCTACTCCCTCAATCCCAATATATTTGTCATTCTAGCTCTGGACACAGAAATTAAGAAGAGAATGAATAAAGTAGGTGCACAGGGAAAGAAAGGGATAGAGATAGATGTATATTAGGAAGAGAGAAATATGTATCGATAAGTGAGAATGCCAAACACTTTGGGAAAAATAAATGAGCCTAGAATGTCTGAACGGGAGGATCAAGTAAATTTTCAAATGAGATTTCGACAAGATAAGTTTGATGTTTCAATAGGCATTCAGAGTTCTTCTCTATCCTGTTTCTTTTTTCCAGGATACTCTTTCACAGGTCTTGTGCATTTGTATAGCCCAGGTCGCATTGTATCACTCTTAAGTGAAAACGAACGCACCAGAAGCATTGGAATAAACAAAATATTTTTCATGAGATATTTACCTCCCGACTGCTATTTCTAAGCAGGGAGAAATCAAAACAATGCAAAGGCAATTTGGGATGGCTAGCAGGATGGCCATCTCACACGATCTCAGGTTTGTTGCTACTGCTAGCTAATCATCGGCAGTAAAAATATCAGACCTCCATAATGAAGAAAGAATCCTCTTTCTTCTATAAAATCAGTGGTCGCCACCTCCCCAAAGGTGGTCTTTATAGTCATCTAAACTGTGTCTGGTGTGCATGAGCATGACTGTCAATTCTGTTAACACCATGAATGATTTTGTCATAGTCTACCCAGTCAACTGTAAGGACTCAGGACGGGTATCATCAGCACCGGGACATCACCATCCCTTTAAAAGAAAGCCTGAAAAGTTTCGAGAAAATGCCGTCATATAAGCTATTTTCTGAAACGAGTAACTGTAAACCTTGTGTTCGTTTTCAAACCTTAGGATCATTTATCAAAGCAGAACTAACCTGTCCACTTGTGCTTCTGTTGAGGTCAACAACATTCCTTAATCAGTGGCGTCTTTTTTGATGTAGTGAATATCCAACAAGAGCAGACAGTAATATAGTCCACAAAACCTGCACAATAAACCAGTTCAACAACAGTTTTGTTTGAGCCATAAAGCTAGATGTAAACTGACTAAACGCAAGTCAGCTAACTAGATGGAGCTAAATTCTAAAATATAATAACTGCAATAAAGTTAGAAAATTACCATATTTATTGTATTCCATCGCTCGAGTTTCCTTATCCTGGATTGCATATCATCAAGCACGCTATCTGTAGAAGAAATTTCTCGCATAGGTGAAGACGCATCTGAATTAAAGCTCCCTCCCTGCATTGGTGATACCTTTTTAACATATAAGTTGACAAAGAGCAGCAGCCATAACTCTACCACATGTAAAGGCCCATATGTCCGAACAGACTTGTAAGGCAGCCCATTTTACTTTTGTTTATCTGATATATGCTCATGACTGAGACCAAAGGTTTCAGGATTAGTGGACTGGCAGAAAATACATGATTCCTAATAAAATCATCCATACATGCTATACCTGAATCATGATCAAATTTATCACCCCAATTAAGAACAGATTTACTAAGTGTGTATGGGCAATTCTAGCTTATTTTAAAAAACACCAGCCAAAATGTCATAAGCACTTCCTATGACTGTCCCGAGCTCTCTCACGAACAGGCGAAACATAGAGATTAGAAGGGACGGAACGATGAAGATTGTATTTGAATGAGGTAGCTGGTCTTGGACCTGGACCTCACCAGCGTGGAGGAGCCGTGGTGGGCACCACGCCGCCGAGGCAGGACTTCCAAGATACCTCACCTAGACGACACCAGATCCTACTTATACACCGTAGGGCTGGCTAACAACTTGCTAAAACTCAGCTAACAACCTGGGACTAAACTGAAGTAATCTCTTTAATTCTGTTGGCGCTGAATATACCTCAGCTGGCCACTCTGTTCGCCGCGCGTGCCTTTGATACTGAAGCCCGACGATGACAACCCCCCACCCACCCCCGGGATAGAGACGTCGAAATTCCTCCAACCGCATCCATGTTACCTCGGCCGCCGGCTGGGAGGTGAACCAACAGCTCTTGAACAGCACGAGCCAGGCGGCCCTTGGGCACGGCCACAGGGCCACTGGCCCTAGACAGGTGCGACCGTGGCATACAGGTGGTAACAGGTCGGGTCCAATGGTCTCCTGCCCGCAATACTTCTGCAGCAAGCCGACATGGAACATGTCATGGAGACGCGCACTCGCCAGCAGCTCCAGCTTGTAAGCGACATCGCCAATACGGTGCACAACCATGAACGGCTCGTAGTACTTGGGCCCTAGCTTGCCACACTGTTGTACTTGGAGCGACACCATCGGCCGATGAAGGAGACGCAGCCACACCCAATCACCCACGCTGAACTCCAAAAAGCGATGCTTGTTGTCGAACTGAGCTTTGTAAACCTGTTGTGATTGCTCCAGACGTTCGCGGACATCCGACAGGAACTCATCCCGTTTCAGCAGCTGCTGATGCACCGCCGGTAGGCACACGTACCGACGATGGGTCACGGCCGTAGACCGCCTTAAATGGCAAAGTTCGGATGGATGCATGGAACGTTGAGTTGTAGCAGAACTCCGCCCGAGCCACCGGCGAGGGCGATCTCCGGTCAGGCAACGCAGATAGATAGAGATAATTTTGTTAGTCGCCTCTGCTTGGCCGTCGTGAGGTTGAGCTTCACGCCCACGAGGGAGAAAAGCTCTTGACAAAAGGTGCTCGTAAACACGAGATCCCGGTCACCGACTATAGAGGAGGGTGCAGTTGGGTGCAGTAGTTGTTCTCGTTTGTCGCTTTTTGGAGTTGCGTCTTCTGGGTGCCTTCATGTCCCTTGCCGTGCGCGGCAGCCAGAATGGCCGGCAGGCTCAAGAACATTGGTGGAACATAGACGCTGCCACCCAAAGTGACCAAGCAGTCCATGATGGCACACTTTCATGCGCGCTCACCCTTTTGGATCTCCCCTCGTAGTGACATCACCGCCGGCTCGTGCGCCAGCTCTTTGCGGAGGTCGTCGACAAGTGGAAAGCTCGAAACGGATAGAGCCATTGCTAACACATCCAACTCCGTGTCGCGGTGGGACACGGCGTCCACGATGGTGTTCGTGACACCTAGTTTGTACTCCACCCGGAAATCAAACCCCAACAGCTTGTTTGCCCACTGATGCTCGAGGAATCGTGGACAAGCGTTGGTCGAGCAAGTACTTGAGGCTGAAGTGGTCCGTTCGGACGACGAACGCGCAGCTCCACGGTATGGGCACAAATGGCGAACCGTTTGGACCAGCCCAATCAATTCACGCTCGTAGGCCGAGAGGTTGGCGTGGCGTGGAGCGATCCGGCGACCGAAGAAAGCCATTGGACCGTGTCCTTGATGTAGAACGGTGCCGAACCCGCTACCCGACGCGTCGCACTCCACGAATTCCTTGCCGAAGTCGGTCGTTGGAGGACGAGCGTCGTTGTGAGAGCGCGCCGGAGAGCTGTGAATGCCATCGCTGCCTCCTCCGACCACCGAAAGCGATCTTTCTTGAGGAGCTTGGCCAGCGGCGCCACAATGGCGCCATAGTCGCGGATGAACCGCTCGTAGTATACCGTAAGCCCCAAGAAGCCGCGGACCGCCCCGATCGTCGAAGGCACGAGCAACTCCAGCGACAGCCTACACCTTTTGCTGGTCCATGGCGACGCCCTCGGCCGAGGTGATGTGGTCGAGGTACGCCACCGAGCGTGTCCCGAAGAAGCACTTCGTTGAGTTATGACAATGCATACTTCGAAGATTCTAGAATATTTGAGAAAACATAGGAAAGAAGATATTTACCATAGAAGAGGCTAGAACTATTTCTTCATGGCAAAGTAAAGAATAGTCTAGAAACTAGATATTTATATATGAGAAGAAATATCTAGATATTAGGATAAGATGAGAATATTCTAGAGCTAGATATTTTAGTTAGAAGAGTGGAATGTTTTCACATGGCAACATCCTAGTGACCATGTGTAATTATAAATAGGGGTGCCATCTACCGTCCAAGATATCACGCCATGGAGCCATAGAAGCCATCATATGTGAAGGCATGGCAAAGGTTGTCATGATGTGTCTTAGAGTCTAGTAGTGTTATAGTGAGTCCTAGATTGATAGTAGTGGTGTGTAGCCACAAAGAATGTTGTGTCTTGTGTCAAGTGTATGTTATGAGTAAAGGCTAAGCTCTTTTGTAGAGAGTTGGTCTCTTATGTTAGTAGAGTAAGATGAAGGTCTCCTCGATATAGTTAGAAGGTTGGGTTTGGGTCCACGGAAGAAGTGGTATCACACCGGTTTGGTACCATTTCTAGTAAGTCGGTGTCGACCTAGGGAACACATCGATTTCCCAACAACTTCTATCTCTTCAAAAACAGTCGATGCTCCTGCAGCTTGGCCAACACGTAGTGGCGAGTGGCGTAGGTGATTCGCCCACAATGAGCTATAAATCAAAATATCATCGAAAAAGATGGAGAAACCGGCGGAGGAAGGGTTGGAGCACGTCGTTTATTAGTGCCTGGAATGTAGCAGGGGTGCTCGTGAGGAACTCAAAGAGCCTCTAGTACGTGCGGAAGGCGCTCTTTTCCACATCTCGGGGTGCATGCGGAGCAGCAGTCCGACTTGGTGAAGAACATGGTGCCACGCAACTCATCTAGCAATTCCTCGATGACGGGGATCGAAACTTATCATTGATGGTCTTGTCATTGAGGGCACGGTAGTCCATGCAAAAGCGCCACGAGCCGTCCCGCTTCACCAGGAGCACTAGCACCGAGAACACCGACAACCTCGGGCGAATGACCCCAAGGGTGGAGCATCTCATCGCATTTGCCGTTCCAACTCCTCTTTCGAAAGCGGGCATAGCGGACGGTTGCACCGAGACCGCCACCGTGTCCGGCAACGAAGCGAATCCGGTGGAACCACTTCCGCACCGGTGGCTGGAATTCCGTGAGAAGTTCTTCCATGAGGTCCGGGCGATGGCGACCAGCGAGTTGTGATGACAATGCAGCTTCGGTCCACATGACACTCCGCCCTGGTGCATGAACGCCGGTGTGTGGCACCGGAAATACTAGAACATCGGACCGAGGGGCTCCATCCACCGCACCTCGAGCACCATATCGAAGGAGCACAAGGCCGGGCCGAAGCAATCCAAGACCAAGCCTTCACCACCGATGTCGATGATCAACGCGGAGCAGCGGCCCGGCCGTTAACGCGGTCGCCGTTCGCCATTGCGACGTGCATGCCGGCCTGGTTGCTGAATTTGATGCCCGCGCGTTCGCCGCGGCGACGTCGATGAAATTGTGGGTGGAGCCCTAGTCGAGTAGCGGTGAAGCGCGACCCGCCAAGGGTGACCGAGACTTGCATGGTTCGGACGGTGAGGCCGGATGCCGGTGAGCGTGTGTAGGGAGATGACCGGTTCCAGCTCGGCCGTGTCCGCCTCTTCGTAGTCATCGCGAGCCACCTCGATGACGAACAGCTTGCTTGCACTCTTGGCTTGAGTGAACGGTTCGTCACAATGGAAGCACATCTTCTTAAGTCGACGCTCCGAGATCTCGACCGGGGACAACTTCTTGGTGGGTGGTACGCCACCGGACGCGGATAGGCCCGTAGACTCGGCGGAAGTCGTAATGTGCTTGGCCGCCGCCCGGGATGCTTGGCGCGGGGTAGACGGCGATGGAGCGGACGGACGCTACTCGTAGGCCCGCGTGTACATGACGGCCTCATCTATGGTGGTGGGCCTCTTCGAGGAAACATCCGTGCGCAATGGGTCGCCTAGGCGGACGGTGAATAATTGGATATGTTGCGTCTCCATGAGGCCTTCCGCTCCGCACGCCGGGACCAAGAAATGGATGGTGTAGTCGTTCATGGAGCCCGTGCACCGGAGTAGCGCGATCTCGCCCGGGAGCCGTCGGTGAGCGGAGGCCCAAATCGAGTAGAGGAGTTGGACGAATGAACACCACGAAGGTGTGCTCGTTGTTGAGCTCGAGCGGTGGAACCAAAGTTGAGCGTTGTCGATCGGTGGAAGGGCGCGTGGGCACTCGCTTCTTCTCCGGTGCGCCGCGGATGCGGAAGTATTGGTCGCATCGGCTCGGCCATGCCGGTGGGTCGCCTTTGCCATCGAACTTTGGAAACTCCATCTTGTGGTAGGGTGGACCCCGATCCTCTGCGTCATGGTCACCCGGCGGTGGTCGGTGCGTGTCGTCGTTGTGGGCGGAGGGCTCAACGTGGCCCTTGCCCTTGGTATCGGTTTCCGGACGTACTAGGGCAAGGTTTAGTGCAGCCATTTGCTCGGGTTTGATCGACCAATGATTTCTCCAGGCTATCGAAGCGATTCGCCGGGGGTTGCGGGGCGCACGATCGACTTGATCGTCATGACCCGCTTGGCAAGGTCCGCCACTATGATGTCGCCGGTGACGGAGTCAACGTAGTCGTCGAACATGGCGAGCGACGGTGGGACGACGGTGCCCGGATCGGGAACAAGGCCTCCGGATACCAAGTTGTCATGAGCTCTCTCACGAATAGGCGAAACGTTGAGATTAGATGGGGTGGAACGACAAAGATTGTATTTAAATGAGGTAGCTCGTCTTGGACCTAGACCTCGCCGGGCGCGGAGGAGCCGTGATGATCGGCATTGCGGCTGCCGAGGCAGGATTGTTACAAATGGCTAAGCCTAACTTCCAAGATGACATCGGTTCCTACTTATACACCGTAGGGCCGGCTAACAACTTGCTAAAACTCAGCTAACAACCTGGGACTAAACTGAACTAACCTCCTTTATTCCGTTGGCGCCTAATACGTCTCAACCGGCCACTCGTTTGCTGCGTGCCTCTAATCCCCGGCACGACGCCTCCGATATCGAAGCCCGACCATGACAATGGCATCCATCGAACCAACGGGATTGGGAACAAACTAAAACTATAATTCTAGAACTTCCAGCAGGAATAACAAGGCATAGTGAATAGAAGTATTTTTTATATTAAAAAATACTTTTAAGATGGCAAGACATTTAGCATGTAAGCATAATAACAAGGTCCAATATGAAGTAACATTACGCTTCAACAAAAAAATCACATCTATCATATCTTTATATGATAAAGTAAGACCATATTAGTGCTCATTATTCGTAACAACATGAACCTAAGTACTCGACAACCGGGAACTACACTGAACAGCCTTCATAAATAGGTCATTGAGACATTGCTGAAAGTATGCCACACGGGCCCTATCTGCAAATGATTTACAAATTAGAGATTCAACAGCAAACATACCTGTGACTGGATGAACTCAACCAGTTCTTGCAGCCTTGCAGCTTGTTGATTCGTCATACCAGCAGCTGGCAAGCTCTCGAGAACAATTTGAAGATAGCTCTGCATAGCAGCAAATAACCATGTAAATATATACATAGAAAGTGGTAGATGCCTATGGAACACACATATTGTTTAGGACTCATAAGCGAACCTTTGTTGTGTATGAGCCATCCAAGCTCAGTGCAGATCCAGCAGAGGAAACTATTTCCTTATTTGTTCCTTTAATTTGAAGGTATGGATCTGGCAAGCCTTGTAGGTGGTCAACTTCTATCAGGATCTTCGATTGAGTAAAAATAAAAACATTAGAAAATGCTGGCAATTAATATAAGGGAAACCCAGTAAATCTACTGACATAAATATCGAAACATAATAGCTTAATTGGCATTGCTGTAGAAGAAAAAGGTTGATGAGTGAAGCAGTTGCAATACAGGAAATGCAAAAAATGTGCTAATCCATAATTCCATATGTTAATTGTTATGGCAAGACCTGAACTCGATTTGTTATTCAATGGACTAGTGACTACAGCAGGGAGAGATGATCTACTCGCCCTCCTAACGAGGCTCTGAGTTTAGATTCAATCTCTGCTTGGCCTGACCGGCCGACTTAGCTAGGTATTTATAAGGATGGACTAATCCGACTCCCTAACAAGATGGACTCCAAAACAGACTAGGACTCCAATAACCTGGACTCCAAAACAGACTAGTAACCGACAAAGAGTCAGCCAATCAACCTCCTTAGAGTCCTTTTTCTTCCTGCGCTGATAATGATGTCTAAAGAAAGAGTCCACAACACTTCCCCCTCCTTGCCAAAAAGCTCGTCCTCAAGCTTAAATTCTGGATAAGTCTCCTTGAACTGCTCCAAAGGTTCCCATGTTGCTTCTGCTACATCTCTGCCAGTCCACTGGACCAAGAGATCCCAACTAACTTTGTTAGGCTTAGCCCTCACCACTTTTTCCGGAGTTGGCATTGCTCTTCCACGAACAAGATGAGGAAGTGCTGGTACTTCAGATGGCGGCTCACCCTGGAATTTCTTGAGAAATGCCACATGAAAGACATCATGAATTTTTGCTTTAGGTGGAAGACGAAGTCTGTAAGCCACCTGGCCAATCCGCTCAACCACTTGAAAAGGCCCATAAAACTTTGGAACCATCTTGTCAATGATGCAGTGATCTCCTTCTTCTTGTCAATGATGTCGGATGATTGGGCAGCCTCTTTGCGGAAGTCACTGAAAAGTTCCAGCTCAGGTCGAGATAGGGCATGGACGCCCAAGCCTAACTCATGTTCATCACGGCGCGACAATGTGTCGGCCGCCGCATTTAGCTTGCCCGGCTTGTATTCAACCTGAAAGGTGTAGCCAAATAGCTTGCTGACCCAAGTGTGCTGTGGAATAGTAGACAACCTTTGGTCGAGAAGATGCTTGAGGCTGCAATGATCCGTCCGGACGATGAACTCGCTGGTCCACAAATATGGTCTCCAGTGGCGAACTGCTTGAACTGGACCAATCAGATCGCGTTCGTATGCAGCGAGCTTGGCATGTTGAGGTGCCACCATGCGGTTGAAGAAAGCGATGGGACCTTGACCTTGATGAAGGACCGCACCAAAGCCGATACCTGATGCATCGCAATCAACGATGAATGACTTTTGGAAGTCCGGCAGCTGCAGAACCGGGCCCGAGGTGAGAGCGAGCTTGAGGGTGTTGAATGCATCCGTGGCGGCTAGCAACCAAATGAACGCCTCCCGCCCGAGCAGCACCGTTAGGGGCGCGGCAATGACGCCTTAGTTGCTAATGAAGCGTCCGTAGTATCCGGTGAGTCCTAAGAACGCACGCAGGGCCTTGATGGACTTAGGCAGGGGCCAAGCTCGTATTGCCGCGATCTTGTCTTCATCCATGGCCACGACTCCATTGGCAATGACGTGGCCAAGGTACTGCATTCGTTGCTCGCCAAATACGCACTTGGATTGCTTGAGTGCCGGGCCATGTTCGCGCAGAACAAGGAACACCGCCCGCACATGTTGTAGATGTTCCGCCCATGACTTGTCTGTAAACCAAAATATCATCTAAAAACACCAAAACAGAACGACGGAGGAAAGGACGCAACACCTCGTTCATCAACGCTTGGAATGTCGACGGAGCATTAGTCAAGCCAAAAGGCATGACCAAGAACTCAAAGTGGCCATGATGCGTGCAGAAAGCTGCCTTCTCCACATCATTCGGGTGCATGCGCACTTGGTGGTAGCCGCTTCGCAAGTCCGGTTTCGTGAAGAAGAGTGCGCCTTTGAGTTCATCCAACAGCTCCTCCACAGTAGAAATGGGAAACTTGTCACGACCGTCTTCATGTTTAGGGCGCGGTAGTCCACGCAAAACGCCGAGAGTCGTCCTTCTTGCGCACAAGGAGGACCGGAGGTGAGAATGCCACCGTGCTCGACCTAATGATGCCCTGGTCCAACATGGCGGTGCACTCGCGCCTCAAGTTCATCCTTTTGGAGTCGGGCGTATCCGTATTGCCGCACCGCGACGGGCTCGGTACCGAGCGAGGCCGTTGTGGTGGCAGCCCCATTGGCGTGAGGAAGAGATCTACAAACTCGTCGACAACGGTTGCATGTAGTTGCCCATGTCGGCGACGGCAATGCGAGGGGTTGCCGATGTTTGGACGCCATGCCATTTGACCGGGTGGTCGTCTCGCCGAACACCATGGAGAGCCGATCAAAATCCCAAATGATAGGTCCTAGAGTACGCAGCCGATCACAGCCGAGTACGAGGTCGAAGCCGCCCAATGGAATGACGTAGAGGTCGAGGTGGAAAGCTTCCTGTCTATGGCCACCCGGACACCCTTGCAGACGCCGTCGGCAGCCCACGAGATCACCATTGGCAACACCCACTGTGAGGTCGTGGCGAGGTTGTGGTGAGAGGCCCAAGCGACACGCCGTTGCGGTGTTGATGAAGCAATGGGTGGAGCTTGAGTCGACGAGGGAGACAAGGCCGTTGTTGTGGATGGTGGCAGCGAGCTTCAATGTCGAGCTGGATTGGATGCCTGTCATGACGCATAGGGAGACATGCAAATCTTCCTCGGACGAATTGTCTTCTTCGTCCTCGGCACTCCGGATCTCCAAGTAATAGATGCCTTTCCCGGTGCGGACCTTGGCATGTTCGCGGGAGAACTTCTCGGGGCAATTGAAACACGAGTCCCTCAAGGCGCCGCCGTGCCATCTCCTTAGGTGCCGTCGTAGAAAACGACCATCGCAAAATGGAGTGACCTTGTCCTTGGCGGGTGTTGCAGCAGCAACCGATGATGACACGCTCGGCGAGGATGCGGCGAGTGCCGGCACCGAGTAGGACACCAAGGAACGCGATGCGGATCGCGAGCCGCTCCGTGGGACAGGGCGCGTCGGGTCGTCGTCCATCTACAGAGCGGCGTTCGTAGGTTCACGCCGGGGCCATGGCTTCCTCCGGTGTTGGTGGTTTCGCAACTCGACATCGGCCGCCAATGGATTCATGAGGCCGGCGGTGAAGAAATCAATCTGCCGTCGTTCGGTGATGCCATCACGACGGGCTAGGAGTTTGAGGAATTCGTCCCGGTATGCCTCCACCGTTCTCGTGGGGCGATAGTGGGCTAGTGCACCTAGCGTGTTGGTGCACACGGGTGGGCCGAATCTCTTGTTGATGGCGTCGACAAATTCCGACCGGGGAGGGCGGCGCCGCCACGGTTCTTCTCGAGGCGGTAGTACCACCGACCGGCCGTCGATTCTAGGTAGAACGAAGCCGTCCAAACCTTTTGGTCCTTCGGTGTACCCTGCGAGCGAAAGTATCGCTCGCACTTATGGAGCCAGCTCGAGGGGGTCGTCGGCGCCGTCGTACTCGGGGAAACGTAGCTTGTGGACTATGGCCGGCGGTGCGGGGTGCCCGTGCACGGAGGATGACGAGGAGTCGAACTTCCCTCGTTTCTCCAGACACCGAGTCCGCACGTTGTTGATGGAGGCGGACGGACGTGCGGTCTCTTGCTTGGTGTTGGCGGATTCGCTCTCGAGCTTGGCGCCGAGCTCGTTAATCTTGCCGATGATCTTGTCGACGACCACATCCAACTGCTTGGTGGTGATGAACGCGTCGTCGCCATCCGGGAAAGACATGACCGTGGTGGGGAATTGCTACGGGATGAACCCGAGGCCGAGGATTAAGGAGCTGATACCAAGATGTTATGGCAAGACCTGAACTCGATTTGTTATTCAATAGACTAGTGATTACAGCAGGGAGAGATGATCTACTCGCCCTCCTAATGAGGCTACGAGTTTAGATTCAATCTCTGCTTGGCCCGACCGGCCGACTTAGCTAGGTATATATAAGGATGGACTAATCCGACTCCCTAACAGGATGGACTAATCCGACTCCAAAACAGACTAGGACTCCAATAACCTGGACTCCAAAACAGACTAGTAACCGACAAAGACTCAGCTAATCAACCTCCTTAGAGTCCTTTTTCTTCCTGTGATGATAATGATGTCTAAAGAAAGAGTCCACAACATTAATCTATACTGGTTGTTATTGGAGCAGGAATGTCCGGGACTCCGGGTACCATATTGGGTATGTTCTACAAAGCAGTATGGTATGCAATTCATCTTCAGTACACAGTTCGTTATCCATATAGCCATGACTATAGATAAAGATGCACGGAAAAATATAATTAAAGCAATTAACCACCAGAGATGGCAGTGTCATTCAAACGACATGTGAAGTTTTCTTCGAACAATAATAACATTTATAAAAGAGAAAATAGGAACCTTTCCATCTTGGTAAATCACCGCAGAAGCTTCAATATATGCAACAGCTTGGTAACTACATGAAATGAATGGGGGAAAAAATCATATGATGATACTTTGGGTGTAAAGTTAACTTAGGAAATCAATCCAGATACGTTTATAATGTTAAAAAATAATGGAATTATGATTTGTTTCATACCCCCTCCGTTCCTAAATTGTTGTCACCAATGACTTTTTTGTTACGTTTGACCATTCATCTTATTCAAAAAAATTTATTCAAATATAAAAAGTTAGGCTTATATTTCAAGTTTCTTTGGTGATAGAATACATTCCAATAAAATATATGATCTTTTTTACAAAAAATTGAATAATGCAAATGGTCAAAAAAGAGGAAAAAAGTCAACAGCAACAACAATTTAGGAACGTAGTATAAAAGAGTATTGCTGAATGGGTTCAAGGAGATAAAAAGAAACTGAACAGATTCAACAATAGTACTGTTAGGCTATGCAAGACTTCGCTAGCAGGGAATTATCATTTAGGTATATGGGCCAAAAAACATAAGCAATGCTGGCTTTAACCATGTCAGTTGGTTTTTATTATTAAGCTTCATAGTGAGATAATGTACAGCTGTGGTGCTGCGGACTGGTGGTCAAAACAGGTGACCACTTGGAATGTTACCATCATGTCACATTGACCATGTTAGGCAATCACTAAGCCCCCAGTGCATATGCTAAGGTGGCAACTAAACAAGAGCACTTAAGTGGCATTATACAGGACACACTTAAGATTATACCTGGTGGCGCCTTACACTTTGGCGAAGGAATCGGCAGTGCACCTCTTTTCATAAACCATATGCAAAGACAGGCAACATAAGTAATGAACCACTTACCCAAGCTTAAGAAGCCCTGCAACAGTGCTGGCACTAATATCAAAATCAACCTTCGGCTGGATGATAAAATTACCTTCCCTTATAGGCTAGCAAAAGTTGACGGCATGAGAAACAGTAACAAGTATACAAACAGAATGACAAATGATGTCATTTTAAGTATACAAACCTCTCGAATTAACAATGCAAATCTTCCTTCACAAATTCTGACCCGGATACAATCGCCTTCTGTCAACTTTCCACTTAATGGTACACCAGGAAGCCTTAAATACACGTCAGTAAAGTTCTGCACAGAACTGCACACTTTAGTGGCATCTAGAACCTTCAGTATGTCTTGGTAGGAAACCTGAAAGAAGCAAAATTAATTAGGTACTAGGTGCTGATTTGTCTCCCACCTTAGGGAACAACATGAATGTGGCATATAAAACTGAATACTACCTGTCGTTTACTTTTTAGCACAAAAAGTGAGCTTTCAGGAGAGAGTACAGGATCAAAATCATTTTGAATCTTAAGCTGGCAAGCAAATAAACAGAGAACATTGCATAAGTACACATCGCTTAGTGAATACAAAAGGAAAGAGCAATGGTAGGTCATGTATGAAAATCAGTCAACAATTATGTTTCTTGTACCAACATGAGCATGGACAAGATGTGGTTCGATGTACTGCTGAAACAGCGGAAACACAGTGGTCATGACTTCAGTCTGGGAAATAGAAAACCCAGCACGATTCTTGTCTCTCTGTATTCTTGTCAGAAGATGTGAATGAACTCCACCAACCTAGATTGAGGGATGTTAAGCTTCAAATACATATTTATGACGAAGCAATACCTAGTTCTAGGGATTGTAGGAAGCAATACAACTAGCAGAAAAGTTGTTGAAGGATTTGGAAAGAAAAAACTTACAACTCCAATCCAAAAATCCAGCAATTTCCTTATAGCAGGATGTAAGGTATAGACACCCTCAAAAATTACCTGGCATCCAAAAATTTCCTTATAGCAAGATGTAAGATTTGTAAGGTAAATACTAGCGCATGAGGTCTAAACACTGAGTAGGTAATAAATACCTTAAATATTAATATTTGGAACATAATATTATTGACATTTGACTCTAGCATATCAACTCATTAAAAACTATTTCAATTTTCTAACAGACTGCATTACATCAATATTATATTTGTTTTGTACTGTCAGTAACTCCTTTTCCAAGGCTGTATAGACGACACTCATATATCAAGCATATCATGAAAATGAACAAATACACAATAATCCAAAAGAAGATATTAAGTTATAGCTTAGAAACACTGTATTCTGAACATATTACAAGTTACAATGCACCAGATAACTCAATTATCTCAAGATAAGATTATATGCATCCAAGATGATTATTGAGAAAAAAGCAAGCACGGATTATGTCCAGTTAAATCATAATAAAATGTATTCAGATGAGGAAGCTCATGGGTACCACTCCACTTTCTTCAGAAACTTGAATCTCCTTGAACCCATTTCTGCTAGATTTTTCAAAGTCAAAGCAAGGAACTTCTGCCTTATGACTCTTTCTAATCTCCATAATGTTCTGTGTTACAACAAGAAATGCCCCCGTTATAAAAGGTAAAGATCTAACTACATGCCTATTCAAACGAAAAAACGTTAACTTAATATGTACAGAACGGCAGCCCAAAATAAATCATCGATAGCTAGCTTCGCAAATAATAAGATAGTAACAAGGAATACGAGGAATTACAAATACTCTTATCATGTTATCTACAGATCTTTTTCCGCTATACACATTAAGTAATTAAAAGGTTCATTTACGAACTTCTTATAATGTCAGAGGATGTAGATTCTTTATGAAGGCTACACCACAACGTTAAAAGGTTCATCTCGGAAGCCACGGTAGGGGTTTTCGGGTATATAGAACTTGCAGATAGCCTACTGGGTTCAGACCTTTCCCTGGGCCCTTGCATCCCACACTACCACAAACTGGGTTTTTAGCGGTAGAGGCCAAAACCAAGTAACGGCAGGCCATTTATCAGCCGCCGCTATTTGGCCCATATAGGCTTTAGAGGCAGAGCAGCACACCAACCGCCGCTATGCGGCCCAACAGCCCATCCGTCCCCCTCCTCTCTTACCGCCCCTATAAAAGAAACTAACCCTAGCACTCCCCTCCCCTTCACGCTGCCCCACTCGGCTCGTCCTCCCCAGCCAGCCGCCCCCACCGTCTCTCTCTCTCTCCATCTTTCTCCTACACCGGCCCATCTTTCGGTGGCTCCACCTCCGTGCCGGGACCCCCTACACCGGCCATGGCGCCCCACGCGGATCTCCGTCAACGAGGCGCGAGGAGGCGCCCTATCTTCCGGCGGCTCCCGCCTCCGCCCCCCTCGCTGGCCATGGCACCCTGCACGGATCTCCGTCAACAAGGCGTGAGGAGGTGCATCCATCTTCCGGCGGCTCCCTCCTCCGCGCCGGGGCCCCCTCGTCCGCCATGGCGCCCCGCGCGGAACTCCGACAACGAGGCGCGGGGACGCACCCCCATCTTCCGGCGGCTCCCTCCTCTCGCCGAGGCCTCCCCATCCTTGCGGCGACGGCGGCGGCGCAGCGCAAGGGGACCATGGATCCGGCCTCCATCTTCGCGGTGGAGACGGCGCGACGCGCGGGGGCCTCGGATCTGGCCCCCATCCTTTCGGCGGCGGCGGCGCACAGGGTGGGGGCAAACCTGCCCCTCTCCAAGCGGTGACGGTGGCGCTCGAAAGGCGGATCCCGCCTCTCCCGGCGGTGATGCGAGGTGGGCCCGACAGAGGCCCACATTTTTTTTTGTTTTGCCATTTTGGGTGTAGCGGCGGGTGGTTTCCTGATCCCGGATACCCGCCGCTACAGCCTTTTATTTGTAGCTGCCCACACGTAGCAGCGGGTGACCATACCCACCTCTTCTACGAGTGCGTTTTCTACTATCGCTATAGAAGGTTTTTGTTGTAGTGCCAATGAATATGACCAAGACCAACTAGGTTCCATCTTTTGTTTCACTACAATTTATATGTCCTCGAATTAAAAAAGACATTCATAGTATCATATAATAAGCAATTAATACACCCAATTCTGAATATACCATACATTAGAAGAAGAAGGTAATTCAGTTATTGGGCTGCTTTGCAACAAGTGGAACAAGTATTGCCTAACATAACAAGGAAAGAAAATTTGATGCATTGCAGAATGGAAGTGAGATTAAGAAAAGGGAAGAGGATATATCACCTTAGTCAGCAAAGAGATATCCAATGAGCTATAATCATCATACTTATAATCTCTCACTTGCTCAGGTTTATAATAACTTTCCAAGCTTACAACTTCACAGCCAATTATATTTGCCATCTTCTGAGCTAAACTAGTCTTTCCGGAACCACTAGGTCCACCTAAAATCACATTGGGAAAAGTATTACAATCAGAAACAATCATACAAAAACCCCTCGTGCAGTTTGTAAAAGAAATGTGGAGTGGGAGATAATTGCCGTGATATTATTAACATAAAGATTATCAACAATACAATTAATGAGGTACATTAACATTGACACCACTCGGAATATAAAAATTTATCCCTCTATCCAGGCTTAAGTATCATCTTTTCCTTTTTGAATGGTATGGTGTCATGGGCTAGGATTGTGGGCCGTGCTACAGTGGTCGGCCCAGTACTGTAGCATGCCTAGGGTTAGGAGTTTATTTAAGAGAGGGTTAGGGAGTCATTAGGATGAGGCTTGAATAGATTAGATCTAGTAGTCCCCTATCGTCCTGCCCCTTGGAGTGCGGCCGCCGCCGTTGCGTGGCCACGCTCCTTGGGTTCAGGACCAATCCATCGGAGTTCATGACATATGGAGTTATGGACGCAATTATTGACTCATACCTTAGCAGTAAATGCTAGATTTTTTTGAGTAAATTTCACAAAACAATGTATCTAAGGGAGTTATATCATAAAACTACAGATTCTCCCTGTGGTTTAATTTTTTAACACTCCTTAGCTCAAATAGCTAAGCAGCGTCAAATAAGATCAGAGGGACTATCACAAAACTACAGATTTGTTGAGCAATATTTTGCAAAACTACAGATTTTACAAAGCTTACTAAATGCAGTTTTTAATAACACCAATGTACAAAACCAGTAGTTTTGTGGTACATTGCTCACAAAGTTTATGATTTTATGATTGATTTCCTCTAATATCGAGCTTTGTGATGCAATTCAATTCTTAAAAATGTACCTTTCTGATATAAAGTCACACTATGTCTGTAGTTTTGTGACAGTTTAGTCAAACTATCTATAGTTTTGTGAAATTGACTCTACCTGTTCATTCTCTTTCTTTTGGAGGTAAAGGATCATTTAGAATGGTTTAACGGTCATATATATACAAACATGAAAATGTGACCCTGGCATATTTTAAAAAGTTATCACTACAAATTACTTGAAACAAGTACATTTTGTCCTCACAAACTCTATCTTGAGTTTCAGTCAACCATCATTACATGTTAACTAAAAATAGGAGGTACTTAGAATAAGTAAGATGTATGAGTGAATATGACAATGCAAAGTTGCTGAGAGGAATACTTGGATGTACAGGGCCTATTGAAATAGTTTTATGCCACCTTCAGTCTAATTTACTCTGTCCTTTAGGTATCACATATATACAGGTAGAAGCTTGATCTTCCAGTTTCAGTGTAAAAATGCAAAAACAAATCCACTTTTGAAAAATGGAAAACAAATAGAGGCATTACCGATTCCAACAATGACTGGAAACCCTTTGTTCTCCAATAGTGCCTGACAGACAATATAACACAGCAGTCAATGGAAACATTTCTAATATGTATATGCATAAATAACAGGCATAACATATATGGCTTCATTGACCTGAATTGCTTGAACTGAAAGGAGAAGTCCCCTATCCAGGTCATAAGAATCTGGCAGAGGAGCTAGCTGGATATTACTTCTTGAAGAAGAATCTGGAAACATGTATAAGATATTATAGATATCATTCAAAAACCCTACAGAGAAAGCACCATATTTCCTATCCAAAGTTAAAAGTTGAAACCTCGGATAAGCTGCCATTTCGCCAGAACGTGTTCCTGCTCCAACTTTTTGGGAGGAGACCTTGTCCATGGTTGCACCAGGTCATCGAGATTTGCAATGTTATCAGTAGAAACACGAATTGGTCTAGGTGCAGCAATTTTCTTCTCCTGACTTTCAGTTAGCAGCATCCTAGAGACTGGTGGTGGTGTATTAAGTCGTGGAACTCCTAAGATCAGCAAGGAACTTATTAGGATATAGATTTCATGAAAACTGGAGGAATACAAGGCCCTGTTCGTTTCCTGCCCTCTAAAATTTAGCACTGTCACATCAAAGAGAATCTTACTATTTAGTACTCCCTCCGTCCCAATTTACTTGTCATTCTAGACTCATCCAGATTTCCCAATTTACTTGTCATCCTCGCATCCCAATGCACCTTTTTCTCTTCCCAATACATCTCTATCTCTATCTCTCTCCTCCTCGTTTTCTGCGTACCTACCTTATTCACTTCTCCTTAATTCCTGTGCCCAAGTCTAAAACGTCAAGTAATTTGGGACGGAGGGAGTAGTACTTTTATTAATTTAATAACAAAACCTATGTCACGACCCCCCTCTAATTTGCGAGACGAATCTAATGATCCTAATTAATCTATGTTTTGCTACAGTGATGCTACAGTAAACATCTTCTAATAACACCATAATTACCCTCGTTGGATTCGTCTCGTGAATTAGATAGGGGGTCTGCAATTAGTTTCGAGATTAGACTTTATTTAGTACTCCAAAATGATAAAATTCTCTTTGATTTGACCCCTCTAAAAATTATATACCTGGAAACGAACAGGGCCTAAGAGTACTATACCTTTGCTCTCCAAGATCATTTCCAAGTATGATTTTGTTATCCACGGTCCCTTTATGCCGAGCTTTGTAGCTTCTGCTGCAACAATCTAAATTATGTAAGTCAGTTCATTTTGAATTAAAAAAAGGTTTGATCACAACATGGATATAAACTAAACTCTTCAACCCGGGCATTATGAGTATCAGCAATAAACACGCAATCATTTATATTTGTAATTTCATAATAAAAATCATTTTCTTTAAGAGAACTCAGTCAGCACAATGATTTAGAGTATCAATAAAGAAATTCCAGTTTTCCAATTGTACTTTATCAAATTCACAGCAGACAAGATCATATAAGCCTAATAGGAAGGAAATCCATGTTGTATACTTCACAGACATGAGCAGTTACAATTTCGCAATTTGCCTTGAAGTTAAACAAGTATAGTAAATAGCTGTTGTATGTAAATGACATTTGATAGCAATGGTCTACTGCGAAAACTTGATTTACCAGTAATGTAATTCAGTCCTCTAAATATGTGAACAATTAGCCTTCACATGAACTATTGATCCATTATAAGACCACATGCAACACAAAGCTACCAAAGAGCTTCAATGGGGAAAAATGAAAAGCAAGAATTATGAATTTCCAAGATGGAATGCTCCAGCAAAACTATTACTGAAATAAATAGCATCCCACGAATGTAAGTATCAGTGTAGAATAATGCATACCTTCCGACTTGGGCCCTTTAACACCAAAAAGGTCTCATTTAGAGTATCGATGGTTTCTGCTGCTGTCAGTAATTGATCTCTATTGACAGATGTGCACATACGTTTAAAGCTAACAACAACACTATACCCCAAGGCCAACAATCCTCCAAGAGTTGTTCGTCCAACCTCAAACTCAGCTTTTGGACGGATTATGAAGTATTTGTCAACAATCCTTTGGTCCCCAAGAGATAAGTAGTATCTTATTCCACATTGCCTAACTTTAATCCAATCATCAATTTTCATTTCTTCAGAAGCAAAAGGAGGCCTAAGGTACATCTCAATAAAGCTGAAATGGACAAAAAAAGATATAATCATGAATTGAAATGGACACAAGTCAGAAGGTATAAGGGAACTTGACCAAGGTTTTTAGAAAAATACACCCTACTAACATCATCAATACGCCCATCTATACAAGTAGGACATGATCAGATTGTACAACTGCTAACCTCATAAAATCAAAATTTATGACATGGATTTCAATGCACATGACCACTGTATTTAATAAAGTCTATAGCATCCATTCTGAATATGCATGGGTGGTAGAGAACGCACACTATCCAAAACTGGGTGGTACACGCTATGCAGGCCTCATGTATAGCAAATGTTGTCAGATACAGGAACAACACAGGGTGCATAAGCCAGAAAGTTACCCGAGTTCACCCTTTTTCCAGACAAATCTATGTTATGGATCTTGGCTCCACTACAGAATTATGGAATCGCACAATCCTGAGACCCTTATCACAATCTTGACTAACTTCAATTCTAAAAACATCTACAGATAGGCGTATGAGTTAGAAGGGGTGTGCAGAGGATACATGTACTCACTTCTCAGTTTCTGCTTGATTTGGATCAAACGAGTAGAACTTGTGACCATCTGGTGACTACATAAAAATAAGTAAAGTTTTTTAAAAAATGAGTGTCAAAAGAGTAGGAAAAAAAAATAATTAGTGAGCCCATTTTGATTTTATCCTGCATTAACAGTGACACAAAGCTCATTCACCAGATACTGCAACATGGGATAAGAAAATAGCCAGCTTTAAATGAAGAAAATTGTAGGTTTCTGTGCATCATGTGTAAACCCCGGCATCAAAAAAGAAACTTCAAACTGGTGCTCAAATTTACCAGATCATATCAGTAGCACATTGGCCACATATAGAAACCATACGCAAGAATTGTGCTCTCAAAGTACCACATTTATTCGTTTTGCAGTTTGCATTTATGCTCGCTGGAAACAAAGCACAGCAGACTGCAAAATAACTAATGACTAATAATGATATTGATTTTATAATATGTAGACTAAACAACGCAATGCTCATGACGGTAAACATTTTGCAGCTCACAGAACTGTTAGATGGAATCATTCAAGGGCTAGTCTCTCACTGGCATTTCACAGCTGACCTGCAACTGAACAAGAAGTAAATGGGTGGCAGAAGGGTATGGCCTAAGGTTTTCCCAAGGCAGGAGATGGTGAGGCACATGAGGGGTGTGACAATAATCTTATATATGAAATGAAACAAAGAAAATTCCTAATTATTCCTTGATTTCTGTCATGGACTTGGTACTATTTGTTCTCAACTAACAATGCAAGTCCAAACCTTCAATCAGTTCTCAACCAACTATTTCTTCTCAAGATAAATTCCTTTTCCTAGTTGGCCCTCTGGGCACCTTGTTGTAAATATTTGCTGTACTTTGTTTTTCTTTAATTAATGAAAATGAGTAACAGTAGGGGCTTCCCCTACTGTATTTGCCTAAAAAAGGATGCTGAGCTGCTAAGAAACTATTATGTTACCTGAAGAACCTACCCGTACAACTACAATTGCAGAGAAAAAGAATGCATCCACTCAAAACATGAAATAAGCAAAAACATTGCACTAAAAGCACCATTAAATCAAAACAATCCTTTGCTGACCTCATTTTTGCACTTTAGCTTGTAATAAGGCTCCCTAAATGAGCAAACAAAGCTGTTATCAATCCTAATCTGCACCACCAATTCAACTAGAAAACATCATTACAACGAACCAGATAGTAGTTAGAAACCAAAAGGAAGCGATAGCTGCGCAAAAACAAGATATATACTTGTGCATGATGCAGATCTGGCTCAATATGCTTTCTGAACAGTGGAAATATGCTGTCGATCAGATAGTCCAATGAGCAAGAATCTCCAATGTCATGCTGGACTTTAGAAAGCAAACTAAAATGAACACCACCAACCTGAAATACGAGAAAGGTAACTCGAAGGGCACTACAGCAACACGGATACTGTTGTCTAAGATTGTAAGTCTTAACAAATAGGATTTAAAGAAAGTGAAGAAAATTATCATGTTTACCACAGCAACCCGGATATCAAGCAATGATCTTAGTGTTGAGTGAAGAGCATAAGCACCATCAACAATCACCTAGAAGGAAAACTTGTATCAGAAAAGAGGATAAGGTCTTCTAATAAATAGTAGATGGTTTATAAAAGTACAACATATATTGCTGAGATATCGCACCACTCCAGATGATGGAATCTTCAATTGCCTCCAACCTGTGCGTCTCTTCTCTTGAAAATCGACCAGGGGCATCATCGTATCTTTACCCTTTACAAGATCCTGCTCAGTAGAAATGAGCGTAAAGGGATTTGTGGTGCACCATAATTAGAAGAAAGTTATCACTATAGCAAGAAAACAAAATACAACTAGAATTGTGCAACTACGCCTGGAAGATTGAACCATGTGTGCTATGTTCAGTAACAAGTGCAAGAATTAGTTTTACAAACACTTAGCATATTACACCCACAAAATGATGGCCATACAAACCAAATATCATGGGGTGCCAGATATCTCCTAAAGCAAAATGTTACACTGGAAGAATAGAAATGTTACAGCAATACCAAATCTAGCACAACCTACACCTTTCCACATACAACATTAACTGAGATTTGTCTAAAAAACACTAACTGAGATTAAATGATTACAAATTGACAGGTTAATACCAACAACAGCATGTTATAAACGAGTATGCCCCTGTGCGGACTCTGTTCTATGGTTCACATTTACAGAGGAATCGATCAGAACATACACCAGAAAGGAGAACAGGATATTTCCCTTTCTGAAAACAACACCATGCATCATGGCACACCATCAATTAAATTCCCGTTCCACATCAACCATTAGTGTATTCCTACCAAAGGGTAGGATAGTCAAGTGCATTCAAGACCACCATTTCTTGCCACACTCTTGCCCATCATTTAAGTAGGTCTGTGCAACAAACCCATCTACACCAAAATTTCAACAGCTCAAGATACACAGACGGACCTGGAGGTTGAACGCGAGGGTGTCGAAGTCGATGGCATCCACATCGCTGCCGTCGTCTCCTCCGGCGCCCGTGCGGTAGTCCTCCATGGAGACGATCACAACGCACCCTAGCACCGACGCCACCTTCTCCGCCAAGCTGCGAAGCGAGAAACCATCAGCAGCAGCACGACCTAACCCTTTCCAAGAAATGGTGCGATAGAGTGGGGTCAAGCGCCGCCGCCGTACCTGGTTTTGCCGGAGCCGGTGGGCCCGCCGATGCCGACGGTGACGACAAGGCCATCCTTGCGCTCGCGCAGCTCTTGGATCGCCTTCACGAGTAGGTAGTATCCGCGATCGAAGGGCTGCGGAAAAAGAGTCGATTAGTGCGAGAGATAGAGAGGAGGGTGGTAGAAGCGGAGCAGGAGCAGAGGAATTACCACGTGTAGGGGGAGGGACTGGAGGATGGAGGAGGAGGAAGAGGCCGCCGCGGCGGAGGTGGGAGAGGGCGGGGAGGACGAGGAGGGGTGGTGGAGCAGGTCGCGGCCGCCGGCCTCGAGGCAGCGCTGCACGAGGTCGGCGTCCATGGCCGACGGGGAGGGTGGAGTGCGGAGGAAGAAAGAAGGTGTTTCTTGCTTTGTTGGAAGTGCCGCCGCCGCTGCTGCTTGCTTGGCGTGAGCGACGCTCAGGCCTGGGCCCGGGTTGGGCCGCACCGGAATGAACAAGCCGGTCCAAACGGACTACTTCCTTTGTTAAAATATAAGAACATCTTTAGCTCAAAAAAATATTAACTTCTGAATATTATGTTTAACTATTTATTTTAGTTAAAACTATCATGAAAATACTATTTATTTGATAATATATTTTATAGTTAGATATACTTTAAACATGACTTATTTGTTTGATGTTCATGATTTTTTTTAAAAGAAGATGAATAGTCAAACATGATGTTGAAAATTCTAGCAAATGTCTATATTTTTTAGGGAAGGAAGTAAACGTAGAATGCTAAGATTGATTTGTTTTGAACAATCTACACCGGGGTGTTTTATACATCCGTCACGCGAATTCCTTTACCTTAAAGTTTAGCTTCAATTTGCTCATCTATTATGTATTCTTGTCGTTGAGACCACAACAAAAACAGAATGGAAGAGTATTTTTCTACTTCTAGAGTGTCCCAACTGCCCATCGAGCCATCTTGGTTCCGTGGACTAGGGTGTTCGATACTCCATGCGGATCGGAGCAATGACAAGCTTCAAGCTGACAATAGGGCTGGTGAGGGAACACAACCACTTGTCTTACAATCTAATGGCATTCAGCTCGAGGCCACTCGAGGTATAGTTATCGTTCATCAAGCCCTCACTACTACAGTTCGCTACTGTAGTGGCGGGTCCCAAAACGGCCTAGCGGCGCGGCTCGAAACGGCCCGCCGCTACAGTGCTTGGTCCAGCCACCGAGTCAAGGCC
The DNA here is from genome assembly GCA_031894775.1 of Chloris gayana. Taxonomy (NCBI): domain Eukaryota; kingdom Viridiplantae; phylum Streptophyta; class Magnoliopsida; order Poales; family Poaceae; genus Chloris; species Chloris gayana. The sequence continues at coordinate 120,191 of JAUNZO010004920.1, forward strand.
GATCGCCGCTATAACCACCTAGTAGCGGCGGTTGGTTTACCTAGCGCTTGGTTTTACCAACCGCCGAGTATAAATTACATGAATTGTACCGGCGGTTCAAGAAGTAAGCCGCCATTAAAATCGTATTTTTAGGGGCGGTTGGAAACGTGAGTCGCCGATACAAATGGAGCTGCTATAAATAGGCGTGTTCGGACAAGCACATCGAGCTTGTCCACTCGTAGGCGGTCCGAAAATTCGGGCAAAAATTGAAAACAAGGGGAGGGAGAGGTTTTGAGTTTGTTTTTCTTGGATAGATTTGTTCCCTAGGGTAAGAGGAATCTATCCCATGTATTATTTCTACCTATCATGTTGGAATCTAAGTAAAATTTTGGCTTTGTAATTTTTTTTAGAATTTTATGCCTATTTGTCACAATTCTCTAGATTTGTAGAGCTATGGTTGGTTTTTGTCCATTCTATTTGTATATTGAGTGTTTTACATAGAGAAAAGTTGTATCTCTAGGCTTCTCCATGGAGGAAAATTATATATCTAGGTTTCTCATGATAGATGGAGAGCTAGGTTAGCTAAAGCAAATTTATATTTTTCCGTAAAAAATAATTTATGTATCTAGTTGGTCACTTTATTTGTAGCTCACAAAAGTTGATCCTACGAGATATATTGTCCCATATTTGGTTGAAGTAATTATTATTTTTTATGTGTAGTGCTCGAGGTATGGATAAATCTTGGATGTATGAGGCGTCAAGAACGGGAAGTTATTTTCGAGTACAAGTCAACATATTTGTCACGCAGGCCGCACAACATGCTAAACGAGAAGGAAGTGCTGAAATACATTGTCTTATTAATATGTTACAAAGATCTTATTAACGACGCTTATATTGCTGGCACCTCCAACCGCTACAAACCTCCATTTATAACTCGCGGAGGCGTAGCGGTGGCCCGATCTATCCGCTGCTGTAGACCCATTTAATCCGCGTTACAGTGAGTCGGTGTAGTATTGCCTGTTTGGATGTATCCGTTTTTGAAAACCAGTCTTCCGAAACCAAAGTTTTTTCATATATAGTTGAGAAATTCCATAGTATAGGAAAGCGGTTGTACTTTGCTGCTTTTAGAAA